>CAUYOR010029794.1:0-16871 GCA_963573925.1 Callimico goeldii
TGCCCAGCTAATTTTTTGTATCTTTAGTAGAGACGGGGTTTCACTATTTTGACCAGAATGGTCTCGATCTCGTGACCTCGTGATCCACCCGCCTCGGCCTCCCAAAGTGCTGGGATTACAGGCTTGAGCCACCGCGCCCGGCTGGATCAGAATTTTTGTTGCAAGAACTAAACAGCTCCAATTATATTTTCTTATGCTATGGACAGGGAAACATTTTTACATTATTTGAAACATTTTTACATTATTTTACATTATTTGAAAAGCTTGATGTCCTAAACATTCTTTCTAAATCGATTTAATTCTGTGCAGTCTGTTTTGGGTGAAACAAAGACCAGGAGACTCTCTTTTCCTCTGTCTTTAAACTAGTACATAACTTCTGTTTAAGGGTCTAGTGACAACTGTAATGGATAATTTACAACCTACAGGGCTTCTGGATTAAATAACAGAGGTTCTGTAAACCAACAGGCTTCAGACTTCAGCGAAAGCACCGAAAGCACCGTAATTTGTTTATTGCCCTTTCTCAGTTCCTCAATTACAATTGATCTCTGCTAAACAGTCTAGTGTGCTAATTGTTGGGAAAGGGGGGAAATAACTTAATCTTTATAGACATCTTCTAGCCAAGGATTTCTCCTTATCATTCAGTGCCATAATCTCACCTACGCATAATTAAATGGAATCCATACACCTAGCCATAGCAAGTACTTTCAAAATTAATGTATAAACAAAGTTAAAATAGCTGTGGTTGGAACAGAAAAAAAATGGTGACTGATTGTATCTGATATTGAGCCAATGACAGACAAACAAGAGCACTTGATTAGAGCTCTTGTCTTGCCAGATCACTTATTTGAATTCTACTGATAGGAGTTTAATCAGCACTTAATCTCCTTATCATGTGTAGGGTGTTGATCAACTTTAAGTACTTAACATTATACAGAACCCTTACAGGCATTTCCACTTCAAAGCCTGACGTGCAATGGTTAGGGGTCTCCTAATCTTATTTTTCTCCATTAAGGGTGTTGAAAAGAAATGCTGTCATCATCAACTAACCATGTTCTTACTTAGTCGTTTAAACTTCCAAATTGTTTGTTTGAGAAAAGTTTGACTTATTTGTAGTAAATCTTCATTTTCTGAACCCACTATTTTAGAAACTGAAAAAAATACTATACATATATGTATGTGGGTTTGTATAAAATATGTTCCAGTTTACAGTTTAACTTCTGAATTATTTTAGAAAGTCTTGCTTATTTATGCTAAATCTTTATTTCCTTGACCCAATATATTGGAAATTAAAGAAATACATACATATATACATATATGTGTGTTTGTAATTACTCTAACTTCTCACTTTAATATAATGTCAGTAGAATGTCCAAATGGAAAAGTAGTGCATTAAAACACAAAGCAAAAACATCCTTCAAATATTTTCAGCATCATGTTACAGGTAAAGTTCAATGACTATTTCTGACTTAGTGAGAATTCTACATTTCCACATTAAAGTTCTTCCTTTATTCCTTATAGTAGCCTAATGAGAGAGAGTGGGGATATGAACTACATAATTGCTATATATTAAAGCCATTTACTTCATTGTAAGGTGTCCTCCTGAGTATTATCTATCCATAATGACTTTTTGCCAGAATTTAAGTATTTGTCATGTGAATTGTTTTCAGGTATACAGAACAAAGTTACTTCTTTAAAAAAAAAAACAAGTAAAATTATTGAAATTGATAAAATAATGAAAACTACATAAACCAAATATTATGCTTCTAGAAACGATAATTTTTGCATTTAATGTGTAATATACTTTTATTAATATTTCAGTTGCTTCAAGTGTTCAATGTCTACTTAATTTTTTATGGCAACATATATCCAAAACAATGCATAATATCTCTACTTTGTCTAATGTACTTCAATTGGAAGACATCAAGAGAGGAAAGTTATTTTACTATTTGAAAAGAGCAGGAAAGTCAAAATTTCAACTCAATTTATGTTAATTATTTAGAAAAAAAATTTAGAACCAAATTTTTAAAAATCAATTATTTTGTTTTCTCAAATTATTTCATTATTTACATTTTTTTTCAACCCAAACTACTATACATACTTTAGGATATTTGTTTTTATTTTATCTTATCTGAAATAACTTTACTCATTCCTAATTTTAAATACAAACATAGAGTAAGTTGAATGCTAAATGTCCACCATTCAAAAGTGATTGATTGATTGATTTTATTAGTATATTCTCATTTGAAATGGAGACTTGAGACTAACTGTACAAATAAAAGAGATAAAGAAGGCAAAGCACTTCAGATGTTTCCATTTTCATAGAAGGATTTGCAGATATTTTATTGGTTTGAAAATTTCTACAAACATTTATAAACATTATAGTATTTCACTTAATTCAGAAAGGTACTGTGACAACTACCCCTATACTGTCAAATACATGACATTAAAAAGATAAATTAATATTATAAATAAAACTAACCAAAGATATCTTAGAAGTCTGTTTTAATATGTAATTAAAACAAATACATGATAGAAAACTTGATTTACGTGAATGATGTTTTACGTGAATGATGTTTTACTAATCTTGGAATTACTAATAGGATTCATTAAGTTTAAATTTGGAAAGGTCATGCATCTCAAAAAATAGGTAACATTGAACTAAATAACAGTGTTGGCTAAGTTATTTAGGCATAAACAGGGAAAAATAAAATAAAAGTGTATTATTTCTTGACTATGAATGCTTTCTAAAGTAACTCAGATGCTTCCATTTTATTTGAGTATTGCTTTTTGTTTCCTCTATTAAGTAGTGCTTAAAAACCACAACTTCAGTCAATCAGTAAACAGGATCATTACTTCTAAGTGTTTCAGATTCTAAATCAAGGGTTTCATTTAGTTTTCCTTGCAGAATAATGCATATAGATGAGGATGTCAAATTGCAAATAACCTGTATTAGAATAGTGTTTACAGTGCTTATGGTAAGTAATCAACATTATTGGCTTAGCTTAGGGATTTAAAATGCTGAAAAACACTAACAGAATAAATTGATTGGAAGAATAGAAAAGTACATCACTGTGTTAAAGATTTGAAATGAAAGTGAAACACATTATATGATTTTGTAGTTTAAGAGTACATGTGCATATATAGATATGAACGTGGATGGATAATGTGGGCATTATTGATTTAAATTCCCTATTGGGATTAAAGAGAGAATGCCTAGTTTCGTTTCAATGGTAATGCTGATATTCATTATCAATATGACAAAATACAAATTAGTGGCTCTGTAATACAGATTTAATGCCCCTGCTGAACTTTTTTCCATTAGTAGCTAATGGCTATTCCTGTTTACCTTCTATGACTCCAAATGCTCGTTCCATCTTTTTTCTGTGATCATCACAGTTATACAGGAAATGATTTTGCTAAAACAAAAATATTCTACTTTATTTTAAAAATGATAGAGCTTGCATCTGTAAACATGACTTTAATTTATGCCTTCTATGATGTGTCAGCATTCTGAAAAAGAATCTTGTTCTGCATTTATAAAATAGAAGTGAAAAATTTCATAACTTGGAATAGTTAGTAAGAAAAAGACTGTTGCACTTATTAAAGTGAAACCTTTTTACCCCCAGAAGAGTTTATATTTTTTAACATATATGCATAAAGAGAGCGTTTCATTTCCATTACTAAAAATCTTTTTATCATGGTAAACAAATCTATTCATTAAATTGCCTTTCTCTTCTATATAGCAACCGCTTATTTTTAGAATGACTTTCAACTACTAAGTTGAATTTATTTTAAAGAAGGAAGAGTATAAAAACTCTTATTAATTTATTTTAATTAAACCCATTACAATAATCCCTGGAGAGAAAACAATTAAACATTGAATAAGAAACCATAAAAAATGAAGTTCATTTCCTCTTTGCATTTGAGTTCCCTTAGTCATCTCTTTTTCTCCAAATGAAGCCGTTAAGTATTGTAGATTTTTTTAAGTGAAATAGCATAATTTTAAATGAGGTTATGATACTAATACTTAATATTATTGCACATATACCAACACTATTCTAAGCACTTAATGTGTTCACTTAATTCTCCCAAACAAACCTATGAGATAGAAATTCATTATTTTTCTCATTTTACATTAAGGGAAAGTCAAAGCATACCATCAATAAAGTGAGAATACCAACCACAGAATGGGAGAAAATATTTGCAAATCCTATGTCACATATGCAAATGAAAACCACAATGAGATACCACTTCACAACTACTATGATGGCTATGATCAAAAAGACTGGTAATAGTAAGTGTTAGCCAGGATGTGGAAAAATTGAGGCCTACATTCACTGCTGGTAGAAGAAAATAGTGTAGTTTCCTGGGAAAAAAGTTTCAGATGGCCTTGAAAAGTCAAACTGAGTTACCATGTGACTTAGCAATTCTACTCCAAGGTATATATGCAAGAGAAGTAGAAACACAGACAAATGTTCATATCAGCATTATTCGTAATAGTTCAAAAGTGGATAGAGCTCATATGTCCATCAACTGATTAATGGGTAAATAAATATGAGGTATTCAACATATAGTAGAATATTATCTGACAATAAAAAGGGATACAGTGCTGATATATGCTACAACATGGATTAGCCTTGTAAATATTATGCTACAACATGGATGAGGCTTGTAAATATTATGAAAGAAGCTAGACATAAAAGACCACATAATATGTAATTACATTTATGTGAAGTGTCCAAAATAGGCAAATCCATGCAGGCAGCAAGTCAAGTAATGGCTGCCTACGATTAACGGGGTTGGAAGAAATAGAGAGTGACTGCTAATAGTTACGTTTTCTTTTTGAGGTGATTAAAATGTTCTAAAAATGATTGTGGCCGTGCGCAACTCTTTGAATATAGTAAAAACCATTGATTTATATACTTTAAATGGGCAAATTGTATGGTATATAAACTATATCTCAATAAAGCTGATACACACACACATATATATACACACATATGCATACACATGTATATGTATGTATCTTTTGAAAGATATTAAGGATGGTACTTTCCCTGAATGCCTGTAAAGGGACCTGGAATAAACATGCAGAATCTGGCTCCAGGGTCTGTGCATGCAACTACCAAGCTTGCTGGTTCTGCTCATGGTATTTTTGCTCTTCAATGTGATAACTGGTTTCACTGAATCAAATATTCTGTTTAAAAAGCCACCATACAACCTGGCTCCAGGTAAAAGTTTTCTGAGTGAACATATATGAATACTTTTTTCCAATAAAACAGTATGACGTATAGTGAGTAATGATGTTGACTAAGTCATTTGCAAGTTGCTAAGAAGGTCAATTTTGAATGTCCAGATTCTTGATAAATCAGCAAAACCTGCAAAGAATGGAGCACATTTAGTTTCTAACAACAAAAAATCTCTTCATAGCTAGAGTTTACATTTTTATTACTTTACCCCACAAAGAATTGCAGTTATCACCCAATCGTTTTTTAGTCTAGGGGATAAAAAGGACAAATGTCAAAATAAATTTATTATGTTATTACAGTTATTATCTCCATTTCCTTTGGGATTCTGTTTAAGATTTTTGGAAATTTCAAAACAGATTTATAGAACTTCAGAGCAAAGGAATCTAAGAGACTGGTAAAATTGTACAATTGAAGAAAATGTAACTTAAAGAGGTCACATAATTTATAAAGGCACTAGATTCTGCTTATTTAAAAAATAATATAGTCAAGGCAACACAGTATTCACTCCTTATACCATTTGACTTTCCTTGCAACTCTCTGTAAGATAGATACTATTATTATTTCCATTGTATAGGCAAGAAAACTAAGGAAAAGGTAAGACATTTGCCCACATCATAGACAAGCAAATAATGAATTTGAGATTTGAACCCAAGCCTTTCCAATGTATTCTTAGATAGCTCACTATACCTTAATCACGATCAGTTCCGCAATCTCATCTTTTTTATTAATAAAAAAATTAAGGGAGCTCTTATCAGAAACATCATGACAAATTTGAATCATATAACAAAATTGAGTCATAAAATAAATATTTGTTCATATTACATTTATTATATTCATGTAATACATTAATATTTTATGAAATAAAATATAATAGAAGCAAAAAATAAACTTTATCATAAAAAGATTTAATTAGCCAGAATTTGGACTTGAAGAGATATTGTGACAGATTTTAACCTTCAGCCCTAAACAATATATAATGGCAATAAACTGTTTTCTCATCTGGTTTGTCTCTAATTAGACAGATTTATACCAGAGAAATGTGCTTGCAGTAAATAATACACAGTTAATTTAATACATTTTCTGAAGTTATTAGTGTAGCTTATAACAAGACTTACCTCAAAAAACGATAGAATTAAATCAGTCACTTTGGAGAACCAAAGATACATTCATCATCATTCACAGCATCAAGACCTCTGCAGCAAGAGACACAAGAGTGTTGATGTCTTTGTAATTGCATGTGCTGCTCACTTAGAATGAGACCAACCTAGTTACCCAACATTCCTCTCTGCCTGTCATTCCTCTGCCTGGAATAACTTCTCTCCTCTCTATTCTACATGACTACCCATGTCCAATCCTCTCTCCTTGAGATTTTCAATTTGGAGTCCCTGGAGTTAATTATGAACTCGCTCATAATTGGTTTTGCCCTGCCTCAATTTCAAAGGTAATTAGCTAGAATCAACATTATCCATGCTATAACTTATATACTAATCATATGTTACTGATTATACATTCTATTGACTTGAGTTTGTTTTCACATATTTATTTTTCCTCCTGCCAAAGTGATCATACACTTCCTATGAAGAAAGACTCTAAACTTCTACTGATTTTTCATCCAAATTTTACTGCAAAAGTTACATATATACACTGGAAGAGGCTTACAGACATTAATGTACACGACAGTAAAAACAAAAATACGTTTTATTTTTTTAAATTGATTTCACATCTGCCATCCACACCTCATGGAAGCTCTCCACTGGGGCTCCATCAATTCCTGATATGTCATTAGGCTGCAGATCCCTCTATTTTAGAAACTGATGGCAGCCACTTGGATGAAAAGTCCATTCCAAATATAATAGAACTATGTTATATTGTAGCAGAGTATATTATAATAAGATAATTACATTGCATCATTATCTTTTCTTTGAGAAATGCAATATTTTCACTTACATTAGTATTAATAAGGTTTTTATGTTTATTAACTGTGATTTATAAATCTTCATTTGGGAAGAAACAGTTCTCCCCTTAAAGAGATAAGATATCTGGGTGGTAATATTTTTTATTTTTTTCATAATACTTTGTAATGTGAATGTAATGTAGATGAGATTCTAATGTGCCAGATGGATTATTTTGAGGCAATGAGCAACTTCTAGATCCATGGCATCTCTATCATACAAAACAGTGACATAATCCTCCCATTCCATATACTCATAAGAAAAAAAGTCTTGTTTGCCCATGTGATCCTCCCTCACTTTACCCTTAGGAATATTAGAATTTCCATTCATTTCTGCTGGGACTCAAAACTTAGTTCTGCTGCAGGCTAGACTGGGGATATTCTCCATGGAGCAGCAACTCAGAGACTATTTCTCATTGCATGTTATTGCTGCTGCTGGTGATGTTCCAAAGGGCTGCACCTTGGGTGCCTTGCATTATTTTTATAGGCATTTATTTGGGTTAATTACCCCAGCAGCTAGAGCATACCTCTATCCATATTCTGCAGGGTTCCCCAGTAGACACAACTTTGTATGACCACTCGTTTGAGCTTCCAGTTAATGATGATAGCTACATCCACTGGGGTGGTGAATGGGGCTCTTCCTGAAAGTTCTGTTCATACTGTGTCAGGTAGCTAATACTGTGTAATACTCAACTGGGGTTTCTATTCTCTTATCTGCTATTCATCTTTATATATTTTGTTTAGTATCCTTAAATACCATATTTCCTAATCTGAAAAGTTTATGTACTATACAGAATTATATGATAATAGATAAGGGTTAAATACCAACAACAACAAAAACTTGTTTAAGGAGCTTAGAAGCTCCTGTGATTTCAATTAGATACAGACCAGAGAAGATTTTGTGCTCTTTCCTACAAAAAAATTTAGGAAAAAATAAAAGAGGTGTTATGTAGCTTTTTCCCTCCAGGAATTTTTAATATTGCCCTATTGAAATATGAAAGTATATAATGTAAATGCACTATAATTTCATCACTTGACTCTATTTATCACTCTGCATTTGAAATGCATTTTATCAGTTCTACAGGTTCACAGTACTTTATCAACAATTCTAAAACTCTAAAAGATCTGAAAACCAAATATTTTCAAATGGTGGTGACTCCAAGTAGCATTCGGTGGCAAAATCTGACTCAAATCAACATTTAACCACTTAGTGTAAATGCTCATATGTTTTATTTTAGGAATATTTATAAGTTTGATTTCAGGATATTGACCCAGTCCTCACTGGCAATGTGATGGTATATGCACTGTATTGTCTTTCTCAGTGCCAAAAATTCTAAATTATGAAAACATGTTTGGCCCCAACAGCTTTGCATACAGGGTCATGGATCAACGGCTACCTAGCTCAATGCTAGTACTAACATAGGAACTATGCCTAAAGTGTATGTGTGTATATATCTACACATATAAATACACGCACACCATAATAAACCCACAAAATTGGAATAAGAAGGCAAGAATCAGGAGAAAAATTAAGAGTATGTTAAACTTCAGGCCATATTCAACATTGTACTGTACAGAATAAAATTTAAAACATCATAAATGACCACAAATAGAATATTGGCTGAATGTATTCAGGCACATCTGTAAAAGGGATACAGGTAGCCATAAAAATGACACTAATATAGAGTATTTGATGACATAAAAAGAACGTGTATACTACATTATTAACAGAAAATCAGATCATCACAATTCAAATAAAATAAAACTTTTATAAACCTGCATACATACATATAAATCAATGTGAGGAAATGCACAACAACAGACTAATGGTTATTTCTGAATGATGGATTTTTCAATGGTTTTTATTTTCTACACTTTGCTTTTTCTTTAATTTCTTTTTATCATAAAATTTTATTGCTTCTTTTTTTTTAAGTTTTTGTTTTGTTTGTTAAGAAAACCTAAGAGAACGCGAAAGAAATAATCTAGACAAATAGGTGAAGGAAAAGCAGATGACAACTGAGCCTCAAATGCTAAATAATCACATGCCGTTCTTTGCTGTATATATGAAGAGCTGGTTCAGTGCTTGTTCGCTCTGGTGGGTAAAGGTTCATTTCATGAAAAGAGAATTAAGCAGAAAATCACAGAGAAATTTTAGCATTTATGGGCTGTGCTTTGTATACGAAGATAATGTTATTGACTCCTTGACACTGAGGAAACTTCAGTATTTCTTCATGGCTGCAATTACCCAATTTGGGAAATGAACCAGACACCAGAGCTTCATCTAGATGACAGTTTAGACATAAAGTGCTGTGGCTGCCATTTTTTTTTGTAGTTTCAATTGCATGCAGCAAAGCAATAATGTACAGCCCTAAACTCCCATTCTCTTCAAAGACTATACACTCTAAATAAACAGTATTGTAAATTAAGAATGTAAATATTACTCCCATTCAGCAAACAATAAGTGGCGTCATCTTCGTTGTTATAATACAATACATTAATAAGCATATAAAATCTTTTTTGATTGAAGTGCTGCATAATAGAAAAATAATTTACAATAAAAATAGGCATCAATCTGGGCCTTTTGGGGAGTTCCTATCACAGAACCTTGAAAGCTAATCTAAATATTGATCTAAACTGCCCATACTAATCTCCAGGTCTTCAAGCCATATTGTTCCATATTCTGGATGATTCTTTCTAGGCTGGGGCTAATGGTAAAAGTTATAAAGTATTTTGTTAATGAATCAAAAAATACCTATTAAATATCCTTTGTGTATATGACCTCTTTATTTTTAAAATCCAGAGAACAAGTCACCTCTTGTTCTTGGAGAACTTATATTCTACTTGGAAAGAACAAATATTCGTAGATGTAAGTAAATCATAACTCAAAAATTCAAAATAGTCCATGTCAAGAGATGTTACAAGCCTGCACATAATTAAGGCTAAATATCTGCAAGTATTTTTAAGTCAGAATATTGTTTCCCGGGATTTGGAGATACATAATGCAAGTCCATGAAGAGGGAAGGGCTTCAAACATGACTTGAGAAAGTTGCAGGATATCAGAGAAGAGAAAGCACTTTCCAGACGGGGCAATAGTATAAGGCAAGATTCAGAGAAGTCGAAAACAAGGACTATGTAACAGCTAAGATTCCCTGGGGGATTACTACATGCACCGCACTGTCACATCATTTAATCTTCACAAAAACCCTATGAGATTGGTTCAAATATGAACCTGTTCATGACCACCCTGCCTAATAAGAACTCTCCACCATTCCCATTCTCCATCTCTGTCTATATTAGTGTGATAACATTTTCTTCATGATACTTTCATTATCAAAAAGTATATAATTGATTAATTTATTTACTTCTTTAATGCAAGCTGCCAGAGGGCTGGGACTTGTTCAGCTACAATATCCCTAGTACATGAGATCAGAGTCACACACAGTACATACTCATCAACAGTGTCATCCCTTTTATGAATGACGATTGTAATGGGCATTGAGAAGTTAAATAACTAGCCCAGTACCACACAGTCAGAATTTGAACTCAGGGCTCTTTTTGCTCCAAAACCACATGTTATACTATCCCTCAATGAATCATTAGAAAAAACAAGTTGGTCCCTTTTGAAGAACATATAAACTTCCTTGAGTTTTTGTTTTGTTTATTTATTGTTCGTTGGCATCCTAATAATAGGAGATAAAATTACAATAGGAGTTTAGTGTCTGACTACAAAGGCCTTGATTTTCAGGTTAAGATTTCTGAATTTTATTATAAGACATTCTAGAATGTAAACAGAGTTAGGGAGAATTAATGTATCTGTCATCATGTTGGAGATGGGAATGAAGAAGCGTAAGCCTAAAACCAGAGCCTTACGAGACTGCCAAGAGGAGCAGCAAGTGTGTTAATGTCTGGACTAGGATTTAGCAGTGTACGGGAAAGAGAGAAAAGAATACAAGAGGAATTACAGAGAAAATTTAACTTTTCTTCTGCAATTATCCGCCTACAAAGTCTTTCACTGATTCTCCCCTATGGGAATCTTAGTCCTCAAGACTGGCACAAATCTAGATTGTTTTGGGATTTCTCCTCATAGCATTCCTCCAGCAATTCTAGGCACAAGGCCTTTGGAGTACTTTGCTCATGTTCACCTAGTGTCACACCAGAGTACAATATAGTTAACAACATAGGGAAAGAAAAAAGCTGCATACATCTTCTGAGAGCTCCTTGAGAGCTACAAGTATGTCTTATTCATCTGTTTATCTTCAGCATCTAACATAGTACTGGAGGCTGTGATGGTTTATTTTGCACCTCACTTGCACTGAGCCACAGGATACTCAGATGTCTGGTTAAACACTTGCATTAGTCCATTTTCACACTCCTGATAAAGACATACCTAAGATTAGACTATTTACAAAAGAAAGAGATTTAATGGGCTTGCAGTTCTATGTGGGCTCAGGAGGTCTCATAATCATGGCAGAAGGTAAAAGGCACATCTCATGTGGCGGCAGCAAGAGAAGAGAGCTTGTGCAAGGAAACTCCACTTTATAAAACCATCAGATCTCAGGAGACTTATTCACTATCACGAGAACATGATTCAATTAGCTCCCACAGGATCCCTCCCACAACATGTGGGTATTCAAGATGAGATTTGGATGGGGACACAGCCAAACGATATCAACACGATTTCTGGATGTGTCTGTGAAGATGTTTCCAGAAGATATTTGGCATTTGAATCAGTGGACTCAGTAAAGTAGACTGCCCTCCCTGATGTGGGTGGGCATGATCCAATCTGTTGAGGGTCTGAATAGAACAAAAAGGCAGATGAACAGAGAATTCTCTGCTCTCTGCCTGATTGCTTGACCTGAAACATCAGTTTTCTTCTGCCCTCTGACTGGGACTTAGACCATTTGTACTTCTGGTTCTTTGGCTTTGGGACTTGGACTAGAACTCCCATCATCAGTTCTCTGAATTTGAACTTGAAAAGACTGGCTTTCCTATAGCTCCAGCTTGTAAATAACCATGGGACTTCCAAACCTCCATTATCATGTGGGCCAGTTTCTCAAAACAAATTACATATATATACACACATAAATTTGTGTGTGTGTGTATGTTTGTGTGTGTGTGTGTGTGTGTGTGTGTGTGTGTGTACAAATATATACATTGGTTCTGTATCTCTGGAGAACCCTAATATGTGTACTTCTGGCACTAATATTTATTGTATAAGCAAAGCAGACACCCCTAGATTGTCAAGCCTGGGTATTGGAGAGAGGTGGCCATTCTGACAGAAATGGCCACTCCAAAACTGTGCTGACACAAAGGCTTGGGACTTATTGACAAATAGGAACATCCAGGAGGGGAGTCAGGAAGGATGGAAAGTATGACTGTATGCACTAAATAAGGTAAAGTAATAGCCAGAGAGCCAAGTTGAAATGTTCAGCTAGAAGAAAGAGATTGGATCTTGAGTTCTGAAGGTCAAGATCAAAGAGGTGAGATTTGAGTATTATTGACATACAGACAAAAGTTGAAGATATGAGAGTAGATATAACACCTAAATTCACAGCATCTGTAACAAAACCAAAGACATAAAAGCTAAATCATGGAATAGGTCCACACAGAGAAAGCAAGGGGAGATGGAAATACACTCTGGAAAACCACAGAAGGAATAATAAAACATAACCTTGTCATTTAATTTTATGCACATTTATTTTACAAAGCTTCCCTTTCAATGTGATGTTGTATATACTTCTTTTCACAATTTTAAAATTTAGCTTCTCTCTAGGTAAATGTTAGTTGGCATCCATCTTCTCCTGCCCTCTCTGACATGTTATCATCAAACTGTGACTATTTTGGCAAATAACTGTGTGTTGATTTATATCAGGATCCAGGTGAAAGTTTCCCATCTGGTCAAACAAATATCATATATTCACCAAAATGAGCCCGGAATGATTAAAAAAAAATTTGCAAGCTTCAATAATTTCTCTTATCATTAACTGTATGTATTGCATTTTTAAATTATTCTAACAGATACTCAGTATAAACAGACTGTAATTCCCCAGCAAAGTATAAAACAGGCATTAAAACTATTTCTAAACTATCATCTAGGATGATGTATAAAGCATTCCACATAATAGCAGACTAAGTATCATAAAATATTAGGCAAGTACTAACATAGTCATTAATACTCCTCTTTAACAAAAGGCAATTTCACAGCCTCATTTACCAACTGGAATATCCCATGTCTACTTCATAATTATGCTTTTTATTAATCTCTGTAAATTTTAGTTAGTGCTTTTTGGCAATTTCTTAATACTAGTGCCCTGGATGCTGTTAAATTGGATTAATAGCTTTATAAGTAATATATATTACATGTATATATTTAATTGTAGGTGATTTGACTTGTATTGTGGCAATCAGATTTCTTAATGCCCTATTACATATTTAGAATTTATTTTAGTGCAACTAATTTTTAACCTCAATATTTTGCAACATGTCTTTATGATGTTAGTTTTATAAATAGAAGGATACAGAGAACGGGGGGTTGTGGTCAGCCCTAGCTCTTCTCCCATTGTTTTGGCCTGAGGCAGGCCTGAGGATGGAATCATTTCAGATGGATTAGAACCTAGATAAATAACCATAAAAGTCTTGCAACATTATCTCCTCTCTAAAAATATACAGTTCCAACTCTTTTCAATGTGGATGGAGTATAAGAGTAAACAACTTCATTAGGCATGTTAAAGCACATTTTAGAGAAAGTACATTTGGCTGAGAATTATAAGCATCTTTCTGCATCAGCCTTTTTTGAATTTAAGGACAATCTTTCAATTAACTGAGCCTGCTGCTACATACTAAAATGTAGTTTGAGTTAACAGCAGTTTGATTGGACATTCAGAATTACAGCTCCTGGAAGTTCTTAAAAGGTCACCTACTCCTTTTCCCTGCACTTATGCAATTAAAATTGCACTTAAATATGGAATGAAAGGACACAATGGGGAAAAGCAGATTTATTGAAGACAAACAATAGGCCAAGCACAATTGGAACAGAGATGAATAAATCAAGGCCCCCATCTCAATGAGTTTGCAGACTAACTTGGTTTATAGCCATATAAACAAATAACTAAAATAATGCATGAACAGTTTTGCACAGTGCCTGGCACATAAGTGCTCAGTTAATAATAGTGCTTATTTTATCTCCTAATAAAATGCTCAGCAAGTACAAGGAGTCATCAAACTAATGCACAGTAGTCCAAAAAAAAAACCATGCTCATATTTTAGTCTGAGAGATTGCAAATCAAAGTGATTTCATGTGTTCATTTATTCTCTCATTCCTAAAAGATATTAATACAGTACAGAGACTAAGAGTGTGCACTGTGTGATCTCTGATCTACACTCTACCACTTAACCAGTTAACCCCTCATTAGTAAAACCGGGATGTGGCTGCTTCACAAGACTCTTTTGAGGACTGATGAATTTACATGAATTAATGGAAGCAAAGTGTCTGACTCTGAGAAAGCATTTAATAAATCTTGAGATTATTATTTTCCTCATATATGTATCAAACATTTAGGACAAAGTACTAGGTGTTCTTCCAGGGCCAAAAAGATTATGCCCTTTGCCCCAGAGGAGAATCTGCACCATTCTCCTCTGCTCCCTCTGTGGGTCACAGAAGCCCTCTTTGCCTTCTTGACTGCATCACAATTTGCTCTCTAGTCCCGGTACCTTTACTTATACAGCTCCTTCCTCCTGGAAAACTCTTCTTTCCTATCTTTTCTATACAACTCATTAATTTCTCATATTCAGGTCAACTATCCCTTTATCTGGGAAACTTTTCCTGATTACTTAGTTTAAACCATGTTTCTTTGCTACCTGTTATCATAAAACTGAATTTCTTCACTGTGTTTATCTCAGTTGGCAATTGTTAATATGATACCTTGACTAATGTCAGTCTTACCTACTAGAGGATAAGCTCACTGAGGGCAGGCATCTTGTCTATTTTTCTCAAAACTGTGTCCCAGCTTCTAGCACAGTGCACACTGGAGTGCATAGTAATCCTTCAATAAATATTTACTGAAGGAATAAATTAATGAATTCACCATATGACCATTTTAACAATGTAGAATCTCTCAGTTTAAGTCTTCTGTTATAAAGACCAAAGTTGGGTTAATGAGGCCAAGAAAGTAGCCACATAGGTTCATCATCTTTTTTAATTTTTAAAACAATTCTTGTAAAATCAGAATTATCATTTGCATTTGGCTAATAAAAAAGTTGAGCCTAAGAGTGCTTAGAAAGCACAAGATTTCTAGCTAGAAGACACTAGAATCAAAACACACAGTTACTCTATTCTTTTCTATTATACTTTTCTTAAAAAGCTCTACTAAGACAGATAAGGCCTCATTTAATAGTGCATTCTGATGTTGAAGATAAAACTCCAAAAATTAATAAGTAAGCTCAACTAAGTGTAGTATTTTATCTTTCCTCTCCATTTCTAAGCAACATACTTTTGATATTGGGTACCACCCATATGAAAAAAATCAGGGACTCTCACTCATGGAAGGAGTGAGTCTCTTAAATAGTTTCATAGCTGCATTTACAATCATCCAGGAAATGACATACTTTATCTATAGAATGTTTTGATCCAATCTGTCATTCCCTAGCCTTAGGCTATAAATATAATGTCTCATTCAGGACATTAACTATGTGTCCTGAGCTGATAACATATGTATTCCACATTATAGCAAATCACAATCTAGAGATCTCTAAGGAGAGGGCTCCAACCCTCTAGTGATTTTTGTGTTGGCTGCTATATATGTTAGAGGTATTTCGTCAGCTCTTAAAATACTATTTCTTAAATTATAAAATTGTTTTAAATTATAAAACCACACATATATTTGGTAAAACAAAAATCAAAAATAGTACAGAAGAGTATAAAATGAAAACTGAAATGTTCTATTCTCAAACCATCTCCTGTCCCATTACTAGAGGCAATTTCTTTTAATGATTTCTGTTTTTACCTCTTTTTACAGTGATTAGTACTGTACATTAAATAAAATGTTTATGATCCTATATTTTTATCACTTTCAGATAGTTATCTACTCACTCCCTGCTATGAAAAATAAAGAACTTAAACCAATTACAATACTTCTCACCCCTCTCTTCTTCCTAATTCTTGATTTTTTTATCATATTTTATTACTTTAATTTCTCTAAGAGCTACATTTTATCATGAAATATTAACCTAAAGCCTGTATTGATTCTTTAGGAATGAATAGACAATATCTACTTACAATGTTACATTGTTCGACAATATATACTTATTGTGCATTATATAAGATAATGTAAATTATATCTACATTTCTACCTCTGCTACTGCTTCCTACCAATTTCTTTTTTTTTTTTTTTGAGACGGAGTTTCGCTCTTGTTACCCAGGCTGGAGTGCAATGGCGCGATCTCGGCTCACCGCAACCTCCGCCTCCTGGGTTCAGGCAATTCTCCTGCCTCAGCCTCCCAGGTAGCTGGGATTACAGGCAGACGCCATCGTGCCCAGTTAATTTTTTGTATCTTTAGTAGAAACGGGGTTTCACTATTTTGACCAGAATGGTCTCGATCTCATGACCTCGTGATCCACCCGCCTCGGCCTCCCAAAGTGCTGGGATTACAGGCTTGAGCCACCGCGCCCGGCC
>CAUYOR010029796.1:0-24422 GCA_963573925.1 Callimico goeldii
TGTGACTCTTCCACTGGGAATCTTCTGCTCCATGAGCGACCAGAATTTGTCTGAAAGTGTGGCTTCCTCTAGTTCTCCACGCCTTCCCTGAGAGCTACAATCCCGAGATGTTAGCGATCGGCCATCTTGGATCCTCCTCCACTCATGTTCTTACAAATAACAGGATTTCATTCTTTTTGTGGCTGAATAATACTTCATGTGTTTATGGACCACATTTTCTTTATCTTTCTTTTCTTTATTTTTCTTTGATGCACACTTAGGTTGATTCCATATCTTGGCTATTGTGAATAGTGTGCCGTAAACGTTACAGTGCTCATATCTCTTCAGTTTACTGATTTCCTTTCTTTTGGATGTATACCTAATGGTGAAATTACTGGATCATAATAAGGTAGTTCTATTTTTAGATTTTTGAGGAATTTCTATACTATTTTCCATGGTAGCTGTACTAATTTACATTCTCATCAATAGTGTATGAAGGTTCCCCTTTTTCCACATCCTTGCCAACATGTTATTCCCTGTCTATTTGATAAAAGCCATTTCAGCTGGAGGGAGAGGATATCTGTTTGTGGTTTTGATTTGCGTTTCCCTGATGATTAGTAATGTCGAACATTTTTTCAAATGCCTGATGTTAATTCTTCAACCATTTGATAGAATTCACCAATGAAGCCATCTGGTTCTGGGGTTTTTGGGTGTGTCATTAGTGTGTTTTTTAAAAATTGTGATGTAATACTTATAAAAATTTTTTTGTTATACTAGTCAATTTTGTGTTCCTATAAAGGAATACCTAAGAGTAGGTAATTTATAAAGAAAAGGGATTTATTTGGCTCATGATTTTGTGGGCTGTACAAGAAGCATGGTGCCCAGCATCTGTTTCTGGTCTGGGCCTCAGGAAGCTTCCATTCATGGAGCAAGAGGAGAGGAGAAAGGCCCCAGACACTTTTTAAGAACCAAATCTTGTGGGAACTAAGAGTGAGAACTCAATTATGTGAGAATGGCACCAAATCATTTATGAGGGATCCTCCCCTTTGACCCAAACACATCTCACTAGGCTCTGTTTTCAACATTGAGAATCAGATTTCAGCATGAGTTTTCTAGGGGCCAAATATTCAAATTGTATCAGCCATTTTTAAGTGTATAATTCAGCAGCATGAAGTACATTAACATGATTGTGCAACTGTCACTACCATTCCTGGAGGACTCTTTTTGTCTTGCAAAACTGAAACTCTATACCTGTTAAATAAGAACTTCTCATTCACTCCACCTCCCAGCCCCTGGCAAACAACATTATACTCTGTCTCTATTAATTTGACTACTCTAGGTACCTCATGTAATTGGAGTCACACAGTATTTGTCTTTTTGTGTCCGGCTTATTTCATTTTGCATTATGTCCTTAAGGTTCATCCATCTTGTAGCATGTGTCAGAATTTTCTTCCTTTTAAAAGCTGAATAATATTTGTGGTTAGTTTTTTTTTATTACTAACTCCATCTCTTTACTATTTATATACAGGTTTAGTCAGATTTTTAATTTTTTCTTGGTTTAGTTTTGGTGGTTTGTGTTTTTCTCGGAATTCATCTATTTTATCAAGGTTATCTAATTTATTGATACATAGTAGTTCCAAAAATTCTCTTATAATCCTTTTTATTTCTGCAAACTTGGTAGTCGTGTTCTCTCTTCTGTTCCAGGTTTTAGTTACTTGAGTCTCCTCACTTATTTTCTTGGTCAGTGTAGCTAAAAGTTTGTCAGTTTCTCTGTTGTTTTTTAAAAAAAAAAAGTTTTTTTCATTTAAATTGAAACCGACTTTTGGTTTCATTGATTTTCGCTATTGTTTTTTCTATTCTCTATTTTGTTTATTTCTCCTTTAATTTTATTATTTCATTTTTTCTGCTTTTGAGTTTAGTTTTAACTTGATGTTCTCTTTCTATTTGTTTAAGGTAGAAAGTTAGGATACTGATTTGAGATCTTTCTTTTTATTTAATGTAGGTTATAA
The DNA here is from genome assembly GCA_963573925.1 of Callimico goeldii. NCBI lineage: Eukaryota > Metazoa > Chordata > Mammalia > Primates > Cebidae > Callimico > Callimico goeldii. Next base: position 1,989 of record CAUYOR010029796.1, read on the forward strand.
ATTTTCCTCTAAGCACTGCTTCAGTTGCATCCTAGAAGTTTTGGTATGTTGTGTTTTTATTTTCATTAATCTTAAAGTATTTTCCATTTTTCTGTGACAGAAATCTCTTGTGATTTCTTTCTGACCCATTTTTATTTAGGTATATGTTGCTTAATTTCCACATATGTGCATTTGAGAAGATTGTATTCTGTTGTTAAGTGAAGTACCCTTTACATGTCAGTTAATTCTGATTGGTTTATACTATGGCTTAGTATTTTCTTACTAATCTTTTGTTTAGTTTTGTCCATTTTTTAAAGTGAGGTATTGAAGTCTCAAAAACCAATATTTTTGAGTTGTCTATTTCTTTCAGTTCTTTCAGTTTATGTTTCATATATTTTGGCACTCTGTTTTTAGGTGCATGCATGTTTATAATTGTTATAGCTTCTTGGTGGATTGATCCTTTTATCATTAGAAAATGTGTTTGTCTCTAGTAACAACATTTAACAAAAAGTATCTAAAAGTCTATTTTTTCCACTAGTATATTCACTCCAGCTCCCTGTTGATTACCGTTTAAATGGTATATCATTTTCCATGATTTTTTAACCTGTTTGTGTCTTTAAATATAAAGTACCTCTGTTGTAGACAGCATGTAGTTGGATCATTTTTTAAATAATTAATTCTGCCAATCTCTTATTTAATTAGAATGCTTAAACCATTTACATTTATTTAATTACTAGCAAGGTGAGATTTATATCCCCATTCTATTTGTTTTCTGTAAGTCATGCCTTTCATGTTCTTCTGTTATTGCTTTCTTTTATGTCAAATAGATATTTTCTCATATACCATTTAAATTCCCCATGGTTTCTTTTACTCTATTTTTTTGAGTTATAGTCTTAATGTTGCCCTAGGTATTACAATTAACTTCTTAACTTACAACAATTTAATTCAGATTAGAACTAACTTTATTTTAATAGTATACAAAAACTTTACTTCTATATAGCTCAATTTCTTCTCATCTCTTTTATGCTGTTATTGTCATTTAAGTGACATTCTTATATATTGTGTATCTAACACAAATTTAAAATTATGCAATTGTCTCTTAAATCATATAGGAGAACAAAAGAGATACAAACAAAACATACATTTGTCTTTTATATTTATGTATGCAGTTACCTTTACCAGTGTTCTTTATTTCTTTACGTGGATCTGAGTCTTTTAAGTTCAGTCTAAAGTTCCTTTAGTCTGAAAGATTGTATTTCATTTCTTGTAGGGTAGGTCAACTATTGATTGATTCTCAATATTCTGAGATAAATTTCCCAGTTTAATTGAGAGTGTCTTAATTTCTCCTTCTGTTTCATAGAATAGTTTTTTGCTGGATATAGAATTTTTGGTTTATAGTCTTCTTTCAGCTGTTCAAATATGTCATTCCCCTGCCTCTGACCTTTGTGGTTTCTGATGTATAATCAGCTCTTGATCTTTTTGAGGATTATTTATCATTGACATGTCACCTATCTTGCAGCTTTCAAGATTTTCTTTTGTCTTTGGCTATAGATAATTTGATAATAATGTATATAGGTATGGATCTCTTTGAGTTTATGCTATGTGAAGTATATTGAGCTTCTTGGATGTATAGATTCACTTTTTAAAACTAAATTTAAGAAGTTTGGGGTCATTATTTCCTCAAATATTCTTTCTGCTCCTTCCCTTTTCTCTTCTGTTTCTGATCTCCCATTATGCATACGTTTGTGTGCTGGACAGAATTCTACAGGTCTCTGAGAATGTGTTCATTTGTCTTCATTTTCTTTTGTTTTCATCATCAGACAGGATAACCTCAGTTGACCTTTCTTTACCTCCCTTGATCATTTCTTCTGCTTTCTCTAATACACTGTTGATCCTCTCTAATAAATTTTCACTTATTATACATTTCAACTTCAGAATTTCTATTTGGTTACTTCTGGGAACAAAGAAAAGTGACAGGTCGCAGGGAACAAACCAGTAACCTTGGAATCTCAAGCAAAAAGTTCAAACTACCAAGCCACAAATGAATGAGTTTCTAAATGCCTTGAATAACACCATCTCAGTTAAAATTAAATTCTGTCAATGTATGTCGTAGTATCACATTGCATTAGACTTTTTAAACTGCAGAAAGTTCACATGTGATTCTCAAGCTATGTTACATCATGAGGAAAGCTTTTAAATCTTTTTTTTTTTTTGAGGCAATATCTCGCTCTGTCACCCAGGCTGGAGTGCAGTGATGCAACCTGCTCATTGCAGCCTTCGTCTCCCAGATGCAAATGATTCTCCTGCCTCAGCCTCCTAAGTAATTGGGTCTACACGTGTGTGCCACCATGCCCAGCTAATTTTTGTATTTTTGGTAGAGACAAGGTTTTGCCGTGTTTCCTAGGCTGGTCTCAAACTCCTGACCTCACGTGATCCACACGCCTTGGCCTCCCAAAGTGCTGGGATTGAAGGTGAGAGACACTGTGCCCAGCCACCTTTTAAATCTCTAACTTGTGAAACTTCAAAGGTTCAGGTCTTCTCTGAGCTCTGCTATCAGCTGACTCGGGCCTTACCTAGAACATTCACATTGCTGGGACTGTTTTCCCCACCTGTCAAAGTTGCTGGAATGATATATTTTTTTGAGATGGAGTCTTACTCTTGTTGCCCAGGCTGGAGTGCAGTGGCGTGATCTCAGCTTACTGCAACCTCCTCCTCCTGGGTTCAAGCAATTCTCCTGCCTTAGCCTCCTTAGTAGCTGAGATTACAGGTGCCCACCACCACACTTGGCTAATTTTTGTATTTTTAGTAGAGATGGGGTTTCACTGTATTAGCCAGGCTGGTCTCGAACACCTAACCTCAGGTGATCCACCTGCCTTGGACTCCCAAAGTGCTGGGATTACAGGCGTGAGCCACCACGCCTGGCCAGACTGATCTTTAACGTCGTTTCCTGCACTAATGTTTGATAGGTCTAAGAGTTGCATTTTTGTATAGACCTGTAGGATAGAATAAAACAGAAAAATTAAACCAAACCCCCTGCCACTTTTAGCCTGACAAGAATTCTGAATTGCAGAAAAAGAACTCATAGAAACTTTTTTTTTTTTGAGGCAGAGTCTCACTCTATGTCCCAGGTTGGAGTGCGGTGGCATGCTTTGGGTTCTCTCTAACCTCTGCCGCCTGGGTTGAAGCAGTTCTCCTGCCACAGCCTCCTGAGTAAGCTGAGATTATGGGTGCCTGCCACTGTGCCCTGCTAATTTTTGTATTTTTAGTAGAAACAGACTTTCATCATCTTGGCCAGGCTGGTCTTGAACTTCTGACCTCGTGATCCACCCACCTTGGCTTCCCAAAGTGCTGAGATTACAGGCATGAGCCACCGCGCCTGGCCAAGGAACTCTTAATTCTGAGTGGATCTGCTGCATTATTTTTTCACCTATAACATTTATCTCTAATGGGCATGAAAAGACAAGATGAATCAGTGATGTCACGGAGCCAGCTGTGTAAAGATTTAGCCATATGGGGCTGGGCACAGTGGCTCACACCTGTAATTCCAGCATGTTGGGAGGCTGAGGCAGGCGGATCATGAGGTCAGGAGTTCGAGACCAGCCTGGCCAACAGAGTGAAACCCCGTCTCTACTAAAAATGGAAAAATTAGCCGGGCATAGTGGCGAGCACCTGTAATCCCACCTGTAATCCCCCACTCAGGAGGCTGAGGCAGGAGAATTGCTTGAACACGGGAGGCAGAGGTTGTGGTGAGCCAAGATCTCACCACTATACTCCAGCCTAGGCAACAGAGGGAGACTCTGTCTCAAAAAAAGGAAAAAAAATCATTTAGCCATATGGATAGTTAAGAAAAGTGGGTCTAACTGAGGTTAAAAACCGATGAACTACCTCAAAATGAGATTCCTTTTTGGCTTCTTCTACTGATAATGGTGGTCAAGTAATCTTTGTTTTTTTTGGGGTTAGCTTGTTGAAACCATGGTCCATTTAGTTAAGTAAGCCCTGATTTATGTCCTTTGTAAAAATAAATGTCCTCTTAGAAGTTGTTACTGGTACATGTGGATGGGTTTTCACCTCCTAGTTTTGAGCCAGTCAGATCATTCACTTCATAAGGGATTGGTCCAATAAGCTGCATTTGTCAGTCTTCCAAATGCCAGCCTGTAAAACTTGATCTTTTTTATTTTGTTTATCCTTGCTACTGCCAATTTATGTGAAAGATCAATGAGAACATAAAATGTTTTTCTGCAGTATTTTCACTTTTATTGCATCTATAATGAAAATGTCATTTTAGTCAATATGGATGGTTCAGTTCATAGCAGAAGTGTCTTTTTTCCGTTATCTTCCCAGTAGCACCCAGAGCCAAAGTGTAATGTTTACTTACACTGTGGTTTCCTAGTTTCTTGTTCAAATCTGGAAACTACAAGCAAAGGTTAACTAAGAGGGATCATTTTTCTCTATCTGCTTTAAATAAGATAAATGAAAAATCAGTAGCCACATACATATGCATGTGTCTAGATGTGTATATATGTGTACTTGCATGCATATAGGTTTATATATGCATTTACTATTTTTACAGAGAAAAACAATATTTTCTCTGATGTTCAGTTTTATAAAAACTTGACATGAGAATATTCACATTTGCATTTCAAAAGAATGACATACTTCATGTTTAGTACCTTATGAGGCATACTTATAAGTCAACCAGTAATACAGTGTTAAATATGAATTTTAGTCTCTGATAGGAAAAAATATTTGTCAAATACTCTAATAATTTTTTATAGAACTGAAAGACTGATATACTTCAATTTGACTCTTAAGGTTATTAAATATTATTAACAGATCTCATAATCATATCATTAAGGAGTGAAGTACTGGTTCTCTGCATGTATTCTAGCTTTTGTTGGGTTAATACGAAAATTCTATCATAGTACCCTGGTTTACATTTGAGAAAAACTGTTACAAAAGGCAGGCACCTAAATGTCATTATCCATGTTGATCTTGATAATTTCGTGTATGTATTTCAGTTTACATAAGGTGTAGTTTCTTAGCTTGCCCTTGGCTAGTTTCTTTCAATTTTTCACATATGTGACTATACACTTAGGAATAAAATGGAATTATCCAGTTATACTTCATGAGGAAGTATGATTATGTTATAGGTAACATGGGACTAAAAGCAAGTTTCATACTACACATCCAGTGTGTGGTGCAGGAAGGGTGGAAGCATGCTCTCACAGTGAGTACACGGAGGAGGAGCCCAGTGCACTGCTCTGGTAGTTTCATTTGTGGTAACGTGGCACGTTTGTCTCTACAGGGGGATCTTTGGATGTATATAGGAAAATCCCAGAACATGTTCTTGGAAGAATTGCAGTCGCAGTGAGTATATGGCTTCAGTGTTAGAAAATATGAATGTTTTAATCCTTCTAATCAAGCACATTCTTCTTATATTCTCAGAATGTTTTTTCTTGTTCTTCAATCTCAGTTGGCTGCCGAGACCTTCTTAACTATTCTGTTCTTTCTTTTTTTCGTAGACCACCCCACCCACTATCACAGCATAGTCACACGCTTATGAACTCCAGCCTGTTCATGTGTTTGCAGGGACCTTGGTGTTCTTGTTGACTCATAAAATGTCCAAGTTCTTCTTCAAAAAAAACCAAAAAAACTGCTTTTTTTTGTGTTTTTACATTTTGTAGTTGTAGGCATGATTCACAAATACTTTAAAAGTCTGAGTTATTAAAGCAGTCTATGTAAAGACTTTTTGCAGTTTTTTTATGTTCTTGGTTTTTAATTTTTTATCAACTACATCTAGAAGTTTATTCCTTTTGTGATTTAAAGTAGTTTCCCCATATTCCTGTATTTTCTATGTGCACTAATATATTGATGAAATATATCAACTAAACTAACATTACTATAATGTTCTCATAAGTTCCAGATTTCACATTTAGAATAATGTAGGTTAAACAGTGTCTGAGAGAAGTCATGGGTGGTGTAATAGTAAACAATTGCTAAACTAAAAGCACTCTAACTTCAGTGGTTTAATGCAGAACAAAGTGATTGTACCATGTACCATTTAATTAAATGGCTGATTTTCACATTCATTATACATCAAAATGACAACTCAAATTCTTTAATCCAACATGGACACTTATTTAGTCTTAGTTCATTGTAATTCACAGCTTTCCTTTTTTCTTTCTAATTATTAGTGTGAACTGCCCTGGGTGATGAGAACTTTCTTTTCTGATGCTATTGCTGTAAGTTGCTTCTCATCTACATGTGTAGGTAGATTCATATGAAATTTGAGTACTTGAATCACTGTTTTAGATGAAAAATATGTTTCGTTTCCTGTTCTAATCTCAGCAGAGAATGATTGCTTTGCGGCTTTTGGCAGTTCTTGGCTGTAAAGTTTAATAACGTGTATAATAAAGGGCAAAAAAAGGCAAGGATACCAGTTGAGAAAGAAGAAAAGTATAAAAGTTCTGTATACTCAATTATCTATGGAACTTGGCAAAAATAGAAATCTGCCATCTTCAGTAGAGAAACATGTTCTTCATGAACTTCATAAATCTTACCTCCCTCTTGTTTGGGGCATCCACACAAGGCCACTGATCTTTTTGATTCTACTGGAGTAGGAAGACTGTTGAAGTGAATAGAGTCAGCAGAAAAAATAATTCAGCGTCAAATACAGGGCTTGCCTATTAAGTGAATGAAAATATGACACAAATTATTTTAGTGAAAGGCATTAAAGTAAGTGCTACTCCAAAGGATTTATATTTGCCCTTTTTTAAATTAAGGCTTTCCCCTAAATATGTGTCTAATTTCTCCAGCTTTTGTGGCTCGTCAGGTCATAGTAATGAAAACTTCTTATAGCTGTAGGGGAAGAAATGCTTTTGATAATTTTGCTCTTTGTCTGCCACTTTTAATAAATTCTGCTGGAACCTAGGTTTGTATACTGCCTCCAAACTGTATTTTTTAAAATATGTAATCTGAGTAGGCTACAAATTTGGATTATCATTTGTTGCAGCTGACAAACAGCAAATTGGCCCATGGCTAAGACCTGACACCAGGAGGGTTGTACAAGTCAGAATATCGGCTGTAGGTTATGATGTGTAAACTAAACAGTCTGACTGTGTTCCCAGTATCCTTGGTTATCTCTCTTAAAGTGTACTGAAGATGGCATCAACATCTTTTCCTTGAGTTTCCTCATTGAGGCCAAGAAAGCACATGGATGCTGTTGCCAAGTCAAAAGTAGCAGAATCAGAAAGAGAGAGTAGGGAAATAGGTGTCCATTGAACGATTCCTGTGCCAATCACCATTGCATGCTTTCTATACAAATATTATGTCATTTAGCCATTACAGCCACCATGTAAAGTGTAGATTATTGAACATATTCTGTGCATATGCAAGATGAGGTTTAGAAAAATTAACCAGGTTGCCCAGAGTTACCATCTAATTAGTCAGTACACATTTGAACACAGGGCTATCTGATACCAGACCCCTTGCTTTTTCAGTGTGTTTTCCTGACAGAACGAGAAGAGAAAAAAAATAGAGGCAGGAGTGAAAGAAAGAGCTAGGCTAAAATATAAAAAAAGAGACTTACTGAGAGAATAATGGAGCAGCACATACAATTGCTTCAGATTATTTTCATATCTTTAGGTACCTCTCTTTTCCCAAATTAACTTTATTTTCCAGGGTCTAATAATCTGACATGCAAGGCAGGTTCATAGGTCCAAGGTTCATTATAGTATGGACCTCTGTTGGCCTCTGTGTTATGTTATTCAAATTTCCTCTTGTAAAATGTATGGTAAGAGAGCATTTTTTTTAACCCAAAGAAATTTATATATACCTGATTTCAGCCTTCCAACTTGCTCAGTGGTTTTTCTCTTCTATCCATTTGAATCTGGTCTTCTATAAAGAGGAGTGCCTTTCTGCCTTTCCCTGCCACCTAATACATTCGATTTTTCTTCTCATTTCTGAAGCAGTGACACTGTGTACTGTATTTTGAGTGCTAATGTTGATTGAAGTTGTCCCTGAAAGGATGTGCACTTGACATGTCAAGGAGCGAGTGATTGACAACAGATACAAGTACTTTTAGTGTCAAGGCTTTGTCAAGTCATTGTTGTGAAACCCAGCCTACTGAATACCAATAATATCCTTTAGATTTTCAGTTCACAGATTTCTAGCTCCTTTTTCACCAGAATTTAGATGTTTCTAAGGAAAAGTGTAGTATATTTTGACAAAGAAGAAGAAGATTTTCATTTTGAATCTCTAACAAAATGTAAAATTTTAGCAAATATTATAAAATCAGTATTTGTTTTACTTTTTTCTACCCGACAATTTGAATATATTGGATTGCCTTTCCCTACATGTTTTCTGAAAATTCATTTTGTATAGAACCAGTTTTTAGTGGTGAGCTGTGTTTAATGGATAGGTTTTATAATATTCAACTAAGCTTCTAAGTTGAAAATTTTAACCCTACTTCCTCAGAATGGAGAAGATGATTACCCCCATGCTGAATAAGATGACTTCCTCCTGCTACTCAAAGAGAAAATTGTTTTCATTATGGATGTTAATTTTTATAAACATTTAAAGAAATATTTTTGTTTCCTTCTGTGATAAAATTATCTTATTAATATTTTGGTATTTTCTTTTTGTGTTAACTGTCCAGAACACATGTGTTTTATTGTAATACCAATTATTTCCAAACTCTGGAAGAAGTCATTTGTTATAAAAACGTATGTTGTTCTCTTAGAATGGACAAACGTGTACTGGAATTGATGAATCTATGTTAGCAAATCTTTCAGGAGTACATTGCACCCTATGAGAACAATTAAAATAAGTTAACCTCTGCTCAGTATTCATTGATATAGATTTTGTCTTCTAGATCTTTAGTATTTGGATATTGGCTTTCTCCCATTGCATTTCTTTCCTTCCTTCCTTCCTGCCTGCCTGCCTGCCTGCCTGCCTGCCTTCCTTCCTTCCTTCCCTCCCTCTTTCCCTCTTTCCCTCCTTCCCTCTTTCCCTCCTTCCCTCCTTCCTTCCTTCCTTTCCTTTCCTTTCTTTCCTTTCTTTCTTCTCACTCTGTTACCCAGGCTGGAGTGCAGTGTTGCAATCTTGGCTCACTACAACCTTTGCATCCTGGGTTTAAGCAATTCTCCTGCCTCAGCCTCCCTAGTAGCTGGGATTACAGGCATGCGCCACCACGCCCAGCTAATTTTTTGTATTTTTAGTAGAGACAGGGTTTCACCATGTTAGCCAGGATGATGTCAATCTTCTGACCTCGTGATCCACCCACCTCATCCTCCCAAAGTGCTGGGATTACAGGCATGAGCCACCGTGCCCAGCCTGCATTTTTTATTTTACAGTTGCTCTTCAGCTTCCTTGATAAACTAGAATCCTTGCAATTGCATATTTTCCCCCTACCCTCTTTTTACCATTTTCAAGATATGTAAACCACTCAGTTACTTCTCATGGTAATGGTAGGTTTTCTTGTTCTTATAGTCCTGGCTCACCCAGAATTCTCTATAATGATGGATATTTTTAAATTCTTACAGTAAATTTTGACTAACGGTGATTCGTTCAGTGTATCTGGTGTCTATGAATAATCAACCTTGAAATTCCTAAGTTCACACTCATACATATAGGGTCAATGGTTATGAATAAAACGTGCATTTCCTTTCATAGCAATTTATACGTAAAGATTTTTAAAGTTATTAATGGCAACCACTGATTAAATTTTCCACATAGTAGGTAGAACTTATAACCCATGTACTTAGGGTCATGGAAACATCTTTTTTTCAGTATCTCATTTGACTGATTATTCTTAACTCAGGCTATGAAAGTGACAGATGCAAATCTAATTCAGATGTTTGTATTTTCTCATTTTATTTCCTTGACCTGCCCTTTCAGTACTGTGCCTTGTCAACATATATGCTTTGCACCAGCCAGACTGGCTTGTGAGGACCATCTTGACGTACTTTGTTCTTTCCTACCCCCAATATACTTTATACATTTTGGGGAAACTTTTTATTTTGAAGTTGTTTTGAACTTATAGAAAAGTTGTGAGACTAATACAAAAAATTCCCACAGATGATGCTTCATCCATATTCCCCAGTTAACAGTTTACCACATTTGGTTCAAAATTTATATACAGAATTTTGCCTGAAACATTTGAGAATAAGTTACAGAGACCACAACATTTATTCCAAAATATGTTAGGTATCGATTTCCTAAGAACAAAGACATTATCTTTTGTAATCACTGATTAAAATTGGGAAACTAGTATTGATATAATACTATTATCTACTCAATAGCCCTTATTCAGATTTCACCAGTTGTTCAGTAGTACCCTATATAGACCAAAGGAAAAAAATTCTGCTCTACTTCCGGTCTAGGATTATTCATTGCGTGCCTCTCTAATGCCTCAGTGTTTCCTTGTCTTTCATGACTTTGATATGTTGGAGAGTACACTGCCCCCCCCCAACGCTTTGATTATATATTTTTACCTTGACCTAAACACTTCCATCCCTTTTTTCATTTAAGTTAAATTCGTTACTCAAGAGACAACACGTTAGTAAGCCTTTCCGACTACCAACAGGAAAAGCAGTTTCTATTCTACCCACTGCCTTATTTCATTAGTTAACTTTTAAAAAATGTCTCTTCAGGCCAGGCACCGTGACTCCCACCTGTGGTTCCAGAGATTTGGGAGGCCGAGGCAGATGGATCCCTTAAGTCTAGGAGTTCAAAACCAGCCTGGATAACAAAACGAAATCATATCCCTTCAAAAAATATTTTTAAATTAGCAGGGTGTGGTGGTGTGCACCTGTAGTCCCCCCTACTCAGGAGGCTGAGGCGGGAGGATTGTTTGATCCCAGGAGTTTGAGGTTACAGTGTGCTATGATTGCACCACTGCACTCCAGCCTGGGCAACAGAGTGAGATCCTGCCTCAGAAAAAAAGTCTCTCCTTGGTCATAAGTGTCATGACTTCAAAAAAGGTTTTACACACAGAAATACAGAAAATTAAGAAAGCCATTGTCCCTTTTTTCCTGTCTCTCTCCTCGCCTGGCTTAGTGTCATTATGAATTTAGCATATATACTTCCAGATCATTTTATATACACATGTACTTATTTCTTTCTTTTGGAGTACCTTATCTTCAGAACAGTCTAAGCGCATTAAAGAAGAAACCTGTGGCTTTAACATTTGGTGTTCCCTCAGAGCCTCACACAGAAATGAGAGATGTGCAGTAAATGCTTATTGGTTGACAGAGTTTTAAAGGAAAAGTCAGGCTGCATGTGGTGGTTTACGCCTGTAACCCTAGCACTTTGGGAGGCCAAGGCAGGAGGATCACTTAGGCCCAGGAGTTCAAGACCAGCTTAGGCAACATTAGTGAGATCCCTGTTTCTACCAAAAAAAAAAAGAAGAAGAAATTATCCGGGCATGGTGGTACACCCCTGTGGTCCCAGCTACTCAGGCAGCTGAGGTGGGAGAATTACTTGAGCCCACGAGGTCAAGGCTACAGTGAGCAGTGATTGTATCCCACAGCACTTCAGCCTAGGTGACAGGGCAAGACCCTGTGTCAAAAAAAAGAAAGAAGTTGATATATTTAAATATGGAAAGTTTCTTATAAAAACCATAATTGATAATTGTATTGTTTTCTTTTTCCTAAATTTAGGTTGTTAAAGGCCTTACTTATTTGTGGAGTTTAAAGATTTTACATAGAGGTATGTGCTGGGCTTATAAGCTTGGACTTAATTTGGGGTGGGGGTGGGTTTCTCAAGATACCTTGATTTTTAAACTGAGAAGTGTTCTAACATTTAAACCAGCTGATATATCTGGTAGTCAAAAAGATGGCTGCTTTATAAATATTATTTTTCTTGTTTTCTCCATCAACTGCTCTCATTTAGATTATAAACTTGGTAATATGTTTTTGTGAATCACCTTTGTCAAACTTGTAAAAAGATATTTCATAGTATTTGAAGACGACAAGATCTTGTTTGTCTTACTTAACCCTCGCTTTCTGTACAATTACATCCTTCCTTCTATTAACATTTCAGATATCATCACACACTGTTCCTTAAGAGATTGCGTCACATACCTGGAAAGTAAAACTTTGTAACTTTTTTTAAAAGACGGTCTTGCTATGTTGACCAAGTTGGTCTTAAATTCCTAGCCTCAAGCAATCCTCCTACCTTCGTCTCCCAATGTGCTAGGATTCAGGTGTGAGCCACCACACCTGGCCAAAAGAAAAACTTTAAATAAGATGTTGGTGAAAGCATCAGCAATAGTCCCCTTGTCTAGTAACAGAACACATGAGAGAATAATCAGATAACCGTTGAATATTGCAAAAGGAATCTCCTTTTTTTTTTTAACGTGCCCAAAATATCTGAATTCATTTGGAGCAAATTATTAAGTGAGAAAGAGACTATAATAAAGCAACTTCAAGGCTTAATGTTCCTAACAGTGCTGTTTAATTTTACACATCTGCTCTTCTTAGCTTTATGTACATTTAGGGAATGCAACAGCATACACATTAGATGTGATTAAAGGAAAGTTTTTTTTTTTTTTTTTAAAGGGTGTAAACTGAGTTGGAGAAAACAACTGATATTTTCAACTGTGATGTCATATCTGTCACTAAGGGTTGTTTTTGTTTGTGGTGGTTTTAATATCCTAGTGATTCTACGTTTCTTCTTAAATCCTCCTTCTTTTAATGAGGGTTATCTAGATTTTGACAAATAAAATATTCAGATTTTTGCAGGTATTTATACTGAGTAAATGGAATCATAAACTAGATTTCTTTTTAAAGGCAATCCACTCCATTTCTAGAGTATAGTGGGTGTAAAATGTAGATATAGGGAGAGTGAGTTATGTTAGTATTCCTTTCACTGTGTATAAATAAGTATGTAAACACATTTGGTGGATGAAAGAAAAATGGAACATTTTTGACTACTGAGGTTAAGAGATAACAGTATTTAATATGTTATAACCACTATTGTTTCTATTCCCTATAGAAACACCTAGCAACCTGTAGTGATAACCATTTTAATAAGAATTAACCCAATGATCAGTTCTCATCATTTATTGATTTCTTAAAAATGGACATGTGCTATCCATTGGACAAAATAACTGAAGGAAAAACATTCATTCTCTGTATCAAAGCTTTCTTTAAAAGGATAGTGCCATGGAAATTTGAGTTTTGTTAGAAAGTGAGTGTTAGGGTCATCCTGTACTCTGGGCATACAGGTTAATTCTGGCTTATAATGAAATCCCTCTCTAGCTATAACTTTCTGTAAGGAATCTTAGTATCACGAAGAACTATAGTGGATAAGGAAATATGTTTTAGTTATTCTGCCATTATCTTGATTTTTCTTCTTTTAAATTAGAAATTATGCTGATAAGTTGATAGGCCTTTAGTATCCCTATATCTAAATTATTTGATTTTAATTTTTACTCTGGATTTGGGAAAACTGCCTAAATTTTTCATTTGAAATGGGATCTTTATAGACATGTTTGAAATGGATTTGTCTGGATCTAAAAATAATGTCTAGGGTCAGATTCTCTTTATAACCACTTTATGATCACTGTGGCCAAGCTTGGTGGACCAGAGTCTCTCAGAAGCCAGTAGGTCCTTCTTTTCATCCGTGGTTGCAACTTGGGCTAAGAAAGGACTCTTTCATCAGTGACAGACAAAGGCTGTAGTGGTTTGACTGATGGAGAGCATAGAGGTTTCAAAAGGGTATCCTGGGCCTGTACTTATTTTTTCACTTGGTACTGGCCAGCCCAATTCCAACAGAGAGTAACCTACTATAAAATGCCACCTGTTATGAGAAGAATATATCTGTTGGGGACAGAGTAGGAGCAGTGGTAGAGGGCCAACAAGTCCTTTCAAGGAATTTCAGTGAATGATGTGCACCTACCTCTGTCTAAATGGAAAGAGTAATGAATTGAAGTGCAGATGAACAGTTATATCCCAGTAGTTATGGACACTCAACTATAGAAATAAATATGCTGTGGTAATACACCTCATTAGATATGTTCCTATTTAGCTTTTGAGTTTCCCAACTATTCATGGAAACTTTTACCTTCTGGACTTAAAAGCATGTGTTTTTATTAGAGTCAAAGTAGGCAGGTGTCTCTGAAGACTTTTGTAAAGCATTGTAATGAGAAATTTACCCTAGAGTGAGTAGTTGTTAACTTAATATTTTAGCGGTTTTGTCCATATTTAATAACTTGGATTCCATAAAAATGAGATTAAAGATGCCTTTTTATTTACAAAAAGCTATTTAATTTTCTTCTTGATTAAAAAATTGTAGCTTTTTATATCAGTTCAATCAGGCAATTAAAGATCAGAGCTTTTAAGTTCAGCTAAGGCAATTAAATAGGTAATACTTGTTTATGCACTTTTGGTATGTAAGCTCACTGCTGTACCTTCTTAAAAGCATATGTACTCATTTTTGCTTTCTCTAAATGAATGATGATGGGAATTCTAGCTGAACATGTGTCACACTGTCAAATCAAAGACAGGGGTTCTTCTACAGGGTTGGGAGAACCTGGTTTAGGCACTGTGAGAGGACAGTGAAAAGAAGATGGTGAAAGAGAAATACTAACGACTGATCTGTACCTCTTCCCCTTGTCTTAGTCTAAGTACCTGTGTTATCCTCTGATCATCATTTTCTAATGCTGTTCTTAAAAATCAGAGGGAAAAGAAGGAACTTGCTTTGTACTTATGAGCACAGATTTCAAAAGATTAAACAATGAACATGTGTTCAGTATCTAATGAGAAAAGAGAACAAACTATTTCTCACATTTAAATGACTTCCTTGGAGTACAGTGATCCTGGATTTTAGCTGTAGAAAGTGTATCTATAAATAGTATATTACGGAATTGACTAAACATAGTTAATGGCTTCCACACAAACTCTTGAAAACCTGGAGTCTATCCCATACTGTATATCCAGTGAGGGCTGTAGAGTAGAATGAAATCTGGGCAATAAGCAGTGGCACACCACCCATCCCATGAGGTGCGTTAGTCTGGTAAAAGTGAGTTTATTTGATAGTATATTATGATAACTGAAAATTGTCTTGGAAATTCAAGCATAGCAGTTGCTATTCATAATGGACCATCAAATGTTATATTCAATCAGCTGTTACTATTTCTTTTGCTCTTTTTAAGATTTGATTGAGATATATGTGCGGGGACTTTATAAACAATTGAATGCTGAGAATGTGGCATGTTTTTATTGTCACTATGAATTAATCACCTTATCCAGTTAATAAGAATACACCTCTCCAAAACCACGCCAGGGAGAGAGTTTATTATACTTTATATTACTGAGTCAAAAATTATGAAAATCTTTTCTCTAAAATAAACCAAATGTGTGATAATTCCACATGAGGACATAATTATTAAAAATGTTTGAAATTACCCACCAAATTAACTACTGTGGAAAGTTGTGTTTATTAAAAGGCATATGGGAGAGCCCTATAAGCATAGCACGTACTGACTATGGGTAAAAACAAAGAAAATGAACAGTGAGAAAATCTGTTAGGCTAGATCCGACATTACAGGAAACATTGCAGCTTAACTTCAAAACATACCTCGCCACTAATGAGGAGAGAGCCCTGCATATTAACAAACCTACAGCTCCGGTCATAGCCATCATTACCCACATCAAACATAAATACAAGATTAACACCTATGCCATTTCTTTGGAAGACGTGAGAATGCCCTGGTAGTAACTGCTCTCTCTTTCCCTGAGGATAAAAAACAGAAATGGAAGGGTAATGAGAATAGAACTTAGATTAAGAAAATACAATTGGCAAATCATTCTGGGGCAATCTTACACAGATGCAGAAGTTTATAGAAGAAAAAAAACCTATGTAGTTGGTGTGCCAAGATTTTTTTTTTTTTGTATATATGAACCTGGTTAGTTTCATTTACTTTCTCCAATAGGAGAGCTTTTGAAAAATACATTTTTGCAGAAATTTTGTAGGCAAATGCTGCCCACATAGATTTGTGTTTAAAGAAACTAAGCCTTGTTTCAGTATACATGCTACAGATTTTATTTTCTACCCTTGGCTTTACTGGTCTCTAAATCTGGCCTCACACAGACTTTCCAATTAGTGCTACCTTAGATACCAAAGCCAGTGTTAGTTTGGTCATTCAGCAACTATTTATTTTATACCTACTCTGTTCTAGGCACTGTTCACAGTACTTGAAGCATATCAATATGTGAAAGAAAAGATTTCTATGAGCATAGAACTTATATTTTAGCAGTAACAGAGTGGGTTGGGAAATGTTTCTTAAACAATAAACATAATAAGTAAAATATAGAGTGTGTTTGTTGCTATTAATAGAAGAGAAAAAGTAGATTGAGCTTAGGGGAGACAAAGGGTAGACTGCATATTAATCAAGGAGACTTCAGAGGGGAGATGAGTTTGGAAGGAAGACTTGGAAGTGGAGAGGAACTGGTCAAGTAGGTATCTGGGAAACAGTTAGAGGCTGTAGGATGTGCCTGGCGTGCTACTGGAACGGTAGAGGTCAGTGTCTGTGTCCAATTGAGGGGGACAAGGGTAGAATCAGCTGTTAGGAAATTGTTTTGGTAATTCAGGTAAGTTTCAGGGACTCCGTTCAGGGAGATGGTTATAAAGATGGGGAAAAGTGATGATTCTGGATATATTTTAAACGTAGAGTTGATAGAATTTCCTGATGGATTGCTTGTGACTTTTAAGAGAAAGAGAGGAGTGAAGGTTGCTTAAATTGTTAACAGTTTAGTATGCTAAAAATACTTCTTGCTACTTTCTTTCTCCGAAAAGAGATAACAAAAAATCCTAATATCAAGTGCTGACAAGAATACAGAGCAATTAGAACTCTCATACATTGCTGGTAGAAATATAAAATGGTACAGCTGCTTTGAAAAATAGTTTGGCAATTTCTTACAACATGATTCAGCAGCCCCCTTCCTAGATATTTACCCAAGAGAAATGGAAACCTATGTCCGCACAGAAACTTTAGGCAACTCTTTATAGTGACTTTATTCATAATAGCTCCAAACTGGAAACAACCCAAATGTCTTTCAGCTGGTAAATGTAAAAACAGACTGTAATACATCCACACAGTAGCATATTACTCAGCAGTAAAACAAGCTACTGATACATGCAACAACATGGGTGAATATCAGGTACTTCATGCTAAGTGAAGGAAGTTGACTCAAAGGGTTACCAGCTGTGTAATTCCACTTATGTGACATTTTGGAAAAAGCAAAATACAATTGGAACATCAACATGTTGACAAACAGTGGAGGAGGAGCTGACTGTAAAGGCATGAAGGAACGTTTCGGTATGTCGGAAATGTTTTGTATCTTGATTTTGGTGGTAGTTGTATGATTATATGTTTATTAGAAAACAAAGACCTATGCACCTGAAAAGGGTGAGTGAACTTTACTGTGTATAAATTATGCCAAAGTAAACCAGACTTGAGCAAGAGAGAGAGAGAGAAGCTCCTCTAACATCTCAGCAGACACTGTAGAAAGAAGTTTCCCCTGCCAAAAGGACAAACCATACTTTCAGAGGCTCTTGGTGATTCTGCCATTATTTCTGTATCTTCATGACTCCTGAGAAATCCTACCTCGGTTTGATCTAGTAACTCAGTAGCTTAAAAAACAGCCAGCCAACCCCCAATTCCCGACCCTAAGAAATAAAAACAACCCTCGTGATTTAAAGAACATCTGCAATGCCAGAAAGAGAGAGACAGGGTCAGGGAGGGAGGATAGTGGGGAGAGAAACAAATTTAGAAGTTGCTGTTATCAGCACAACAATTTGAAGCATCTGAAAACTGGACAGTTCTTTCCTTAGTTAAGACAATTTTTTCCCCAGAAGTATTACCAAGAACTGCATATGTGCAGTGCTGACCTGACCTGTCAGAAAATTTTAAAAGCTCAGTTTCTAAGAATGAATAGGCTTTATTTGACATTCTCAATTCAGTCCTACTGACTACCTCACTGGTGACCCCAGACAGGCAGGTCACTCCTGCTCTCTTTGCCTGTTTCCTTATGTATACTATGAAAGGTTGGCTGAATGATCACTCAGATTTCTTCGAGAACTAGGGTTCTGGGTTCTGTGATCTCGTGACTGAAGGAAGTGTGACATGTTGCTAAGGTGTGGAACAAAGCAAATCAGAGAGACGTAAAAGAAAGAGAAAAGGGGAGAATCATCAAGAGTAGATTGTGTCATGAAAACAATAATAATGACTATTTATTAAGTATTACTCTGTACAGGTACTGTTCTGGGTGCTTAATGTATATAAATTATTTAAGGTATTCTTCAAAGTGAGAAATTCTAGGAAATATGAAATGTTTTAGAACTAAAGATAAGAGATTAAAATATAAAACAAATAATTGAGAATTAAAGCCGTGTGCCTTAGCTAAGAAAATGTTGCTTTCTAAACCAGACTGATATAATCAAATCAAAAGGCATCTTTAAGGCAAACTGTTTTTAAAGTATAAGGGACACTGAAAATGAAGTATTATAATTAATAAGGAATTATTGCTATTATTTGAGACAGAGTCTCACTCTGTCACACAGGCCGGAGTGCAGTGGCGCAATCTCAGCTCACTGCAACCTCTGCTGCCTGGGTTCAAGTGATTCTCCTGCCTCAGCTTCCCAAGTAGCTGGGATTACATGTTCCAGCAACCACACCTGGCTAATTATTTTGTACTTTTAGTAGAGATGGGGTTTCACCATGTTGGCCAGGCTGGTCTTGAACTTCTGACCTCGTGATCTACCCACCTTGGCCTCCCAAAGTGCTGGGATTACAGATGTGAGCCACCGTGCCCAGCCCAATTAATAAGGAACTATAATAAGGATGTGTAAAGTCACAACTTGGATGGAAAGCAAGAGCACCTTTTTAAAAAAAAATTTTTTTTTAATTGCAAAATAACTGTAGATCCACAGGAACTTGCAAAAAAAATTCACAAGACAGTCCCGTGTAAGGGCATCCTTTTTAAGGAAGGAATTTTGAAGAAAACTGGAAGGTGAGGGGGGACAATTCAAAAGAGGATAGGCAGGTAAATGTTATATATTTCTATTATCTTTTAAGTGAAATCAGTATAAATTTAAAGTTAGAATATTTGTATTATATTCCAAATTTTTTTTATTAAATAGGAAAAGAGAAATGACTTGGTAGCGGTAAGTTAAGACATTTGAATTCCTTAGGAAAGAAATTTCAATGTCAAGGTGTAGTTAAAATAGTGTGTCAGTGTGTGTAAAAGTTGGAATTTGTGGAAAAAATAAATTAGGGAATGATTATTTTCTGGATAAAGTGATTCTTAAAACAATTATTGGAAAAGCATTGCTATCAATAGAAAACTAACCTGGTTAATTTTAATTATTTATTAAAAGATGTAATTTGCATAACTTTATAACAGTCTTTTTTACAGAGATCTACATTGTTTGTGCTGAACTATACATTTTAGTGAATTTTGACATAATCCTATGACATATTTTTGCTTCGTGGAAGATGAGTTTCTTAAAAGAACTGGTTAGTGTTTGAGTGACCCAAGTCAATTTTAAAAGAGTCATTCCCAGTAGGTTTTATGTTGCCGTGTGTAACGATGAGAGAGCTAGTGTGTGTACTTCCTTCCCTGAGCTCTGAGGCTGTTGAATCAGATGGGTCTGGAAGGAGGCATTTTGTTAAGCAACTGCTGCTGTTGAGAGCACAGTTACACGTTGTCTCCTATGTAAAAATCATTTCCATATTGTCCTTTAAATATAATAAATACTAATCACATCCAGTGCTGTAGTAGATTATAACTTGTGAATGTTTATGTTTTTGAAAAGAAAAGAAAAAAAAGACAGCCCATTAACAGGGTAAACAAACTGTGACTCTAGGTTGTTGGTTTTTCTCCAGCTCTCACACTATCCACACAAATGAACATCTCGAGAAATTGGACCTCTTTCCCCACATTGGTCATTCATTCTGTTTACCTCGAGTAATCACAGGGTATTTCTGTATTTGTAGTACATTATGATTTTCAAAAGACAAGAAACCCCACGTCTTAAAAGTATTCTTTTAAAAGAATATGTGCATAGAATATATAAAGAACTCTCAAAACTCAACAGTAGAAAAACAATCCAATTAGAAAATGGGCAAAGACATGAAGAGACATTCCACTGAAGAGTATGCACAGATGGCAAATAAGCATGTGAAAAAGATGTTCAGTATCATTAGCTTTTAGGAAAATGCAGATTAAAACCACCATGACATATTACTACATACCTATCAGAATGGCTAAAATAAAGAATAGTAACAACAGCAAATGCTGATGAGGATGCAGAGAAATAAGATCACTAATACACTGTTGGTAGGAATGTAAAATGATACAGCCTCACTGTTGACATTAAAAAAAATATGCTAGATATACCACTACCATATGACCCAGGAATTGCATTCCTGGGCATTTATCCTAGAGAAATGAAGACTTGTGTTCACACAAAAACCTGTACACAAGTGTTTATAGCAGCTCTATTCATCATAGCCAAAAACGAAACAACTCAGATGTCCGTTAACAGGTGAATGGTTGAACAAGCTGTGGGCATTCATACCATGGATCACTGCTCAGCAATAGAAAGGAGTGAACTCTTGATGTACACAACCTGGGTGAATCTCCAGATCATTATGCTGAGTGAAAAACCCAGTCACAGAGGTTACGTAGTGTATGATTCCGTTTATATAATACTCGAGATGAGAAAATTATAGAAATAGAGAGCACGTTAATGATTACCAGGGGCTAATGAGAGGATGGGAGACAGAGGGAATGTCTACAAGGGGGCGAGATGAGGAATCCTTGTGGTGATGGATTTGTTTTCCATCTTGACCATCAGTGTCAGTACCCTGATTGTGATACCATACATAGTTTTATAAGATGTTACCATTAGGGGAACTGGGTGAAGGGTACACAGGATGTCTCTGTATTATTTCTTACCCCTGTAAATGTAAACTTTGAGGTAACTATGTAAATGTCAATATAGTTATCTCAAAATTAAAAGCTTAATGTAAACAACAAAAAAAGAATGTATCGTCTTTCTATAGTTGCCTATATTCAGAGGGTCAGCTTAATCAGAGAGGGTTGTCTTGGACTTAGTTTTTCTGTCTCCCATGCTTCTGTGGTAGTATTTGACCATAGGCTGAGTCATCCATTTTAGGAAATCAGTAAGAGGCAAGTTACCCTCTTCCATTCTGAAAATGAGTATCAGTGGAAGCCTTAGAGGAGAGAGAAGAAAAGGTGTCATGTGTCATTCAAGGAACAAATGCAAATGGAAGAGGGTACTTATTTCCCCAGTCCCCACCTCTAAAAGCCTTCTGCCTTGCAGGGGATTGGGATTTGAAGCAGATTGTGTGATCATTGTGTGTTTTGGCTCACCGGTCTTTATATATCCATTATGGTAAGCTTCTGTCCAACCACCCAGCAAGATACCCCAGTGTATGGGTGAATGTTTGATTCACCAAGCCCCACAGATAGTTCTGATCATTGCTTTGTCTCTGACACAAACCTGAAGTTTAGGAGCTCATCAGAGGGAGACAGCACCTGTAAGATGAATGATAGGGTCATTTCTGTTGGTAGAGGATGGAAGCCACTGTGAATTTATGGCACTGATTGTATGCCAGTGGATATTTGTTGGATGAATACATGGAATTTTCATTTTCTGAGGACAGTGTTTTTCTCCTGGAACTTTTTGTAATGTGGCTTAATTGGAAGTCATCTTTTGTTCCCCTTCCCTCTATTAAAGTAAGAGATTTATCCTCAGGACATTTTGCCAAGCAGAATGGTCAGACAGCTTTAGCAACTGGAATTGCTCTCCAAGTCTCTTCCTTTCCCCAAAGGCGTGGTTGAAGTTGATCAGCACCACGGAAATCAAATCTACTCTTTCGCTGGTGGAGGATTAAGTTCCCTCTGGATTGGGTACAATCATGATGATAATATTAATTATTTTACTAATATTATCATTTATTGAGTATGTTGTATGTGTTACTGTGTTAGCTGTCTTGTATAATTTTATTTAATTGCTATGATAACCTGGTAAGGAGGTATCTTTGTATCCCCATTCTTAGATGAAGAAATCAAGGCTCAAGGAGAGTAAAGAACTTGCTTAGTTATAGGAAAAGTCATAGGAAAAAGAGTGGTTGGTGGCCTAATGGAAAAGCCCTAGTTTTAGGGTCAGATCCAGGTTTAAGTTCTGGTTCTTCCTCTTAATTCCTCTTAGCTATGTGACCTTGGGTCAGTTACTTAACTTCTTTTTTTTTTTTTTGAGACGGAGTTTTGCTCTTGTTCCCCAGGCTGGAGTGCAATGGCGTGATCTCGGCTCACCGCAACCTCCACCTCCCGGGTTCAGGCAATTCTCCTGCCTCAGCCTCCTGAGTAGCTGGGATTACAGGCACGCGCCACCGTGCCCAGCTAATTTTTTATATTTTTA
>CAUYOR010029797.1:0-26238 GCA_963573925.1 Callimico goeldii
AAATGCCAAATGTGGGTGAAGGGGTAGAAGGAAGCAAAACACACGGCCATGATCTATGCAACTGTCTTGCATGTTCTGCACATGTACCCCAAATCCTAAAATGCAATAAAAAAATTAAAAAAAAAAAAAAAAAAAAAACAAGCTGAAATAAATATTATTTTCATGGAAAAAAAAAAAAAAGAAGCATTATATTCTTCCTTACACTCTTTCTCTTTCTCTTTGTACCCTCCTCCAGAATGAGAATAAATTCAGACTAATCTTCTGGAAGATGGGAGAATACATGCAACAGAAAAGAGGTCATCCTCAATGATCCAGCTATGGTTATTCCAGATCATCTTGTCCAAACCTGACCTGTCAGCTGACCCAATTGTCCTGAGCAAGCCCAGCCAAGACCAGCTGGGACAGGTTCTTATCAGCAGACATGCCTGTAAAAACTTGCAATGTTACAAGTAAATACGTGTTTAAGACTTGCAGTTTTGGATGGTTTGTTACATAGCTATTGCTAACTGATTCATCTATCTGCCATAATACATAAAAAATTAATCATAGTTTTGGTCATTTCCCTTAATAAAGACTTTCACGTTATTTTCCTGCTCAGCATAGTAATATATTGAGTTTATTGTTGAAGACTAAAGAGATTTCTGAGTTAAGCATGTGGTTGGCAGTTTCACACGGAAACACACACACGTTGCATATCCTGATACACGCCCATCACTTTGTACCTCCACCGTCATTGTATACTTCTGAAGCAGATTGAAGAGGTCAGATTAAACTTACTTCTCCCTCATAACTGAGATATGAACCTTAAAGGGAGTTATGATTTGGCTGTGTCTCCACTCAAAAATCTCATCTAGAATTGTAATTCCTGTAAGGTCTTTTAGACTAACTGGCTTTACAACATGCCATACTCTAAGTCGAGCCATGGCAACCCGTGACCTGCAGGTACATCTCTGGATGGCCTCCTGGAACTAGAATGTCTGAAGGAACTGAAAAAGCACAAAAGGAGAAGAAATGACCAACCCCTGTGGTGCCTAATTAACTTCGAGACATTCTCTATTGTTCTTTATTCCCGTCTCAATTGATAAGGCAATTGGACTTTGTAACTGACCTTGGTCAATCTCATGAGACCTCCAGACCCTACAACCCCCTCTCAGCTTGCAAAAACCGCCCTAAACAGTAACTTCTATAACTTTCCACTGCCTATCCCAAACCTATAAATCCAACTCCTCTCCCACTGCCCTCTGCTGATTCTCTTTTCAGACTCAGCCCCCTTGCACCCAGGTAAATAAACAGCCGTATTGCTCACACAAAAGCCTGTCTGGGATCTCCTCATTTGGAGCGCATGTTTTAACATTTGGTGCTGGAAACCTGGGACGGGGTACTCATTTGGGGAAACCAGCCCACTGTCCCCTATCCCACTCTGCGAAGAGACCCAGCTGAGACCTCCACACGTCACATCAGCCCAGCAGCTCACTCTCAGCGTGCCTAATAGCTCTGTCACCACCTTCATGTCGGGTAAGCAGTCTCCCCCTCTTTCTCTCTCTTTTCCTTCAGAGAAAAAAGGAGACAAGTCTCTCCCTCTTCCTCTTTTCCTTTAAAGAAAAGGAGACAAGTCTCTCCTTTCTCTTTTCTTTAAATCATTCTTCTAGGTAGAGAAAAGGAGACGAGTCTCTCCCTCTTTCTCTCTCTTTTCCCTTAAAGAAAACGAGACAAGTCTCTCCCTCTTTTCCCTCTCTCGTTTCCTTTAAATCTTTCTCCTTTTAGTAGAGACAAAGGAGACACTCTTTATCTATGTAGGGACTAGGAGACAATTCTCTCCCTCTCTCTCAAGAACTTCAACGTCAGTCATGGACTCAGGAAGACAGTCTTCCCTTGGTGTCTGGTCAATCTGGTCAATGGCGGGGAAGCCTGCCCTGATCACTCCTCACGTTATAACCCAGGAGTCAGTCAGGGACGTCTACTGAAAACCCTGATAGTTTTACTCACTACTCCTACTCTCTCCTCTACTCCTTTCCTTGAAACTTATCTCCTTTGCCGTGGGCAATATTCTGCCCTCTATTCCTCTGTCTTCTCCTCTAGCCTGTGTCCTTAAAAAAACCAAAAACTCTTCAATTGTCACCCTATCTGAAACCTAAATATCTCATTTTCTTTTCTGTAACATGGTCTGGCCTCAATACAAATTAGACTATGGTTCCAAATGGCCAGAAAACGATACTTTAAACCTGTCTATTCTAGGAGACCTAGATAACTTTTGTCAATAAACAGGCAAACGGTCTCAGGTGCCCGACATCCAGGTATTTTTTTACACTGTAATCCCTCCATAATCTCTGCTCTCAGTGCAACCAGTCCAAAATTTTC
The DNA here is from genome assembly GCA_963573925.1 of Callimico goeldii. Lineage (NCBI taxonomy): Eukaryota > Metazoa > Chordata > Mammalia > Primates > Cebidae > Callimico > Callimico goeldii. Next base: position 2,359 of record CAUYOR010029797.1, read on the forward strand.
TTTCTCTCTCTTCCGTCTGCGCCTCCTGCTATGCCGGCAACCCACAATCCTTATCCATCCACCCTTTCGAACTTTCTCCTTCCTGAATGTCCAAACCAGAGCCTAATCCAGGTCTTAATACTGCCCCTCCCCGACTAGAGCCTCCTTCCTCTTCCTCTGCCCTCACCTCATACCCAGTCCCGCTCACAGTTTAGTCCCGAGGCTGACTCTCCCACCCCTGCCCAACAGTTCCCCCTTTGAGAGGTGGCTGGAGCCAAAGGCATAGTTAGGGTGCACATTCCTTTCTCTTTATCCCACCTTTCTCAAATTGGCCAATGTTTAGGCTCCTTTTCATCAGAGCCTCCAACACTTAACCCAGTACTATAATATCACCTGTAGTGACTTAAATATCATCCTTACCTCTACTCTCACCCCTGAAAAATGCTTAATATACATTTTATCACCCAAGCAGCCCCTGACATTAAAAAAGCTAGAGAAATTAGTATCTGCTCCTCAAACCCCACAACGGGAATTAATCAACCTCACCTTCAAGGTATTCAATAATAGGGAAGAAGCTGCCTGGTGGCAGTGCATCTCAAAACTACAGATGCTTGCCTCTGCTCTAGACAAACCCCAGCCACACCACCATCACAAAGACTAAAATGTGCCCAGACTGCAGTGTCCAGCTGCCCCTCCCAGACCTTGCTTCAATTGCCAGAAACATGATCACTGGGCCAAGGAATGGCTGCAGCCCTGGATTCCTCCTAAGCTGTGTCCCATGTATGTAGGACCCCACTGAAATTTGGACCACCTGACTCAAAACGCTGTCTGTAAGGCTCCAAGAGCCCAACACAATAGCCCTCAGGCTGACTCTTTCCCTGATCTCCTTGGCCTAGTGGCTGAAGATTGATGCTTTCCAAAAACCTCGGAAGCCCCCTGGACCATCAAGGACACCGAGCTTCAGCTAACTCTTATGGTGGAGGGTCAGTCCATCCCCTTCTTAGTCAACACAGAGGCCACCCCTCCACGCTGCCTTCTTTTCAAGGACCCATCTCCTTGGCCTCCATAACTGCTGTGGGAATTGACAGCAAGGCTTCCAGGCCTCTCCAAACTCCCCAGATCTGGTGTCAATGAGGCCAGCACTCCTTTCCACGTTCTTTCCTAATCATCCCCACTTGTCCAGGTCCCCTGTTAGGCTGAGATTACCTCGCAAAATTGTTTGCCTTCTTAACTATTCCTGGCCTACAGCCACATCTCATTGCCACCCTCCTCCCCAAACCTGTACCTCCCTTAATAGTTCCCCTTATGTCCTGCTACCTTAACCATAGGGTGTGGGACACCACCTCCCCATCCCTGGTTCACTCACCTTTTGCCATCTCATTAAAACCTAACCACCCTTACCCCACCCAGCACCAGTATCCCATCCCAGCACAAACATTAAAAGACCTAAAGCCTGCTATGACTTGCTTACTACAACATGGCCTTTTAATTTCTACAAACGCTCCTTCAATTCCCCTAATCTGGCTGTCAAAAAACCAGACAAATTCTGCAGACCAGTCTAAGACCTCTGCCTCATCAGTCAGGTTGTACTCTCCATTCGTCCTGCAGTGCTAAACCCCTACACCCTCCTATCTTCCATACCCTCTTCCACAACTCACTATTCTGTTCTTGACCTCAAAAGCGCTTTTTCTAATGCCCAAATTTCTTCCCCTTTAGTTACCATCTTGGTATAATCGTTCACCAGCATACATGTGCTCTCCCTGCCAATCATATCCAGTTAATTTCCCAAACCCCGACCTCATCCACTAAACAACAACTTTGCTCCTTCCTAAGTGTTGTATAATACCTTTGCCTCTGGATGCCAGGTTTTGCCCTCCTCACCAAACCACTTTATAAACTTACAAAAGGAAACCTATCTAACCCCATAGACCAAAAGTCCTTCCCCCCTTCTTCCTTTCATTCTCCAAAAAAGGCCTTAGAGACTGCTCCTACTTTAGCACTCCCCAACTCCTCTCAACCCTTCTCTTTCTACACAGCAGAAATAGAAAGCTGTGCCATCGGAATACTTACACAGGAGCCAGGCCCACGGCCTGTGGCCTTTTTATCCAAACGATATAATCTCATAGATGTGGGCTGGCTTCCATGCCTACACTCAGCAGTAGCCACCGCCCTGATACTCTTAAAATCCCTCAAAAATCACAGGCTGTGCCCCGCGTACCCTCTATAGCTCCCACAACCTCCGAAGTTTAGTTTCCTCTTCACACCTCACACACATACTTTCCGCCCCTTGCTTCCTCCAGCTCCATTCACTGTTCATTGAAACACCCACAATAACCGTTGCTCTCAGTCCTGACTTCAACCCAGCCTCTCACTTAGTACCGAACATATACCCTGACCCCCACCACTGTGTCTCCCTAATCGCCGTAGCATCCTCCCCATTTTTCCATATTTCTCTTTTTCCTATTCCAGACCCAGACCGCACATGGTTTACTGATGGCAGTTCCTCCGAGCCCAGTTGGTTGGCACTGGCCAAAGCTGGCTATGCTGTTGGATCTCACTCATCTGTTATTGAGGCTGCCACACTCCCCTCTTCCACCACTTCTCAGCAAGCTGAACTGATTGCCTTAACCCCTGCTCTTACTCTTGCCAAAGGACTACATGTTAATATCTATACTGACTCTAAATATGCCTTCCATATCCTACACCACCGTACTGCCATATGGGCAGAAAGAGGTTTTCTCACCATACAGGAGTCCTCTGTTATCAATGTCCCCTTAATAAAGGCCTTCCTTAAGGCCACTCACCTCCCAGCCAAGGCTGGAGTTATCCATTGCAGAGGGACTCAGGATTTGAGCTGCTTCTAAAGAACCCACAGGGTATAGCCCCTTTGAACTCCTATATGGCCACACCTTTCTGCTTGGACCTAACCTCATTTCAGACACCAGTCCTCTTGGTGACTATCTTCCAGTCCTCCAACAGCCCGGACATGAAATCTGCCAGGCTGCTAATTTCCTCTTACCCACTCCAGACACCCAGCCATATGAAAACAACGTAGTGTTTTCAGTCCTAGTTAAAAACCTAACCCCTCGGTCCCTGCAGCCTCAGTGGACAGGTCTCTTCCTGGTCAACTACAGCACCCCAACTGCTGTCCGCCTGCGAGATGGACACCAGTGGGTTCACCACTCCAGGATGAACCTGTGCCCATCAGACAGCCGGCCTGACTCCTCCACCTCTTCTTGGAAGTCGCAAGTACTCTTGCCAACGTCTCTAAAGCTCACTTGAATTTCTGAAGAAACTTAAATGTCCTGTTTTATTTACACTTTTCTTTCAGGCAATTACAGCTGATATTCGTGGTTTTATCCCCAGGCTGCCACCCTCGACTCTCTTTTAGAGTGGTTGATTGATCTTCAGTGGCAAGGAACTCTCCAGTTCTTCCACCTTGAAGTTATCTTCTTTTCTTTTATACTCACTCTTAATATTGCTCCTGGTTCTCCTGCTACCCCTACGTCTCCCGGATTAACTCCAACATACCATAAACCTAACCCACTCTCTCCTAGCCAACTCGAACCCTTCCTTAGCTGGAGATTGCTGGCCATGCATTTCCCCCACTCATCCCACTACACAGCCAATCCTGCCCTACTGAACAGCTGGATGAACTCTCCCGTTTCTCTACACCTCCAGACTTCCTTCAACAGCCCACACCTGTACCCTCCAGAAGAATTCCTCCACCTCCCAGACAGAGTCGACAGAGAAACCCCAGATGTCTCATCCCAACAGGCTGCTACTTTTCTACACACCTACCTATGTAATCTTTTCCCTATGTCAACTCCACACCCCCGTTCTTGACCACTAACCACACAAACAATTCCTATCATCGCTCCCTTATGCACTTCATGATAATCACCCACTACAATTCCCCTCGGAAATCTCCTGCCCTCTTTGTGTTCCTTGACACTTCACCTCAAGAGCACTGCTACCCACATTAACCAAAAAATAGGAGCATACACACTGTGCGTTACAGAAAAGCCCTCTCTTAGTACTAGCAGCCTTAAAAACGTCGATAGCAGGTTTTGCTGAGGTAGGCACTTGCCCTGTCTCTCACTTACCCTGGGCTGCCCTCCCCTTGCTCCTCAGGCTCTCCTCTGGACCCCTCTTCCTGTCTGCTCATACCCAATCTTGCTAGTGAAAGTGAATGGTTACTTGTAGATACCACGTGCTTCCTCTTACAACATGAAAACAAGAGCTCTCCCTCCACACAGTTACCCTACCAAGCCCCGCTACAACCTTTAACAGCCCCAGCCCTTCCTGGTTCCTTGGCATTTGGGTCCAAAGCCCTCAGAACACCTTCTCACCTTTTCAGTTTACACTTCCAGTTCTGTCTAAGCCATGGACTTTTTTCCTCTGTGGTTCTTCTTCTTACAACTGCCTTCCCACCAACTGGACAGACGCTTTTACCCTAATTTTCCTTACTCCCAAAATTCAGTTTGCTAACAGAGAGAAAAGCCTCCTTGTTCCCCTTGTGGTCCCAACACAACACAAGTGGGTCATTTCATTGATCCCCTTACTTGTAGGGCTAGGAATTTCTCCTGTATTGGCACAGGCATAGCAGCCCTTACCACTTCAATCCTCACCTTCTGTAGCCTCTCTAGTGATTTCTCTGCTACCATAGCAGAATTAACTCAATCGCTATCCCTTCTTCAAGCTCAAGTAAATTCCCTAGCCACAGTTGTCCTCCAGGACAGCAGAGGTCTTGATTTACTGACTGCTGAAAAAGGAGGTCTTTACTTATTCCTAAATGAATAATGTTGTATGTAAACCAGTCCAGCCTTGTATATGATTTTTAATCAGTAGATTAAAAGACAGAGCCCCAAAGTTCGCCAATCAGGCAAATAGTTATTCTGGAGCTGGCTGAACTGGCTGGACACTCTCTAACTGGGAGTCATGGCTTCTTCCAATCCTTAGTCCTCTGGTACCTATCTCTTTCCTTCTCTTATTTGAACCTTGTGTTTTCCAGTTAATCTCTCAATTCCTACAAAATCGTCTACAAGCGATAACCACTCAGTCAATATGACAAATGCTCCTTCTAACAAACCCCCAGTATCACCCCTTGCCCTGAGATCTCCCAGCAATCTAAACTCTTTCCCACTTTTAGGTTTCGAGGCTGCCCCAATCCCACTCGAAGAAGCCCTGAGAAACATCGCCCCATGCCCTCTGTGCTGGCCTTCCTACTATTCCACTGCGATCCACTCTTCATTTCCTTTTCCTTTACATTACTAATATAAAAAGACAGGAATGTAAGCTCTTTTAGGCTAACTGGCTGCACCATAGGCCATCCCCTAAATCAAGTCATGGCAACCCGTGACCTGCATATACACCTCTGGATGGCCTCCTGAAACTACCAAGTCTGAAAACTACAAAAGAAGAAGAAATGATCAACCCCCGTGGCACCTACTTAACTTTGAGGCATTCTCTATTGTTTCCTATTCCCTCTTCAATTGATAAGGCAATTGGACTTTGTAACCGACCTTGGTCAACCTCCTGACTCCAGACCTTATGACCCTCTCCCAGCTTGCAAAAACCACTCTAAACTGTAATAACTTCTGTAACTTTTCACTGCCTACCCCAAACCTATAAAACAAACTCCTATGCCACTGCCCTCTGCTGACTCTCTTTTCGGACTTAGCCCCACCCAGGTGAATAAACAGTCATGTTGCTCACACAAAGCCTGTTTGGTGGGGAGGACGGGGGGGGGTCTCTTCAATCAGAGCACATGCTTTAGCAATTCCCATGTGTCAAAGGCAGGACCAGGTAGAGGTGATCAGACCATGGAGGCAGTTTTCCCCATGCTGTTTCGTGGTAGTGAGTGAGTCTCAGGAGATCTGATGGTTTTATAAGCACCCGGCATTCCCCTGCTTGCACTCACTCCATCCTGCATCCCTGTGAAGAAGGTGCTGCCTTTTCCTTTGCCTTCCACTATGATTATAAGTTCTCTGATGCCTTCCAAGCAATGCGTGACTGTGAGTCAATTACACCTCGTTCCTAGTCTCGTGACCCAATCTCAGGTGGTTCTTTATAGCAACATAAGAATGGACTAACACAGTAAATTGGTACCAAGGTAGTGGGGAGCTGCTATAAGGATACCTGAAAGTGTGGAAGTAACTTTGGAACTGGGTAATGGGCAGAGGTTGGAAGAAATTGGAGGACTCAGAAGAAGACAGGAATATGTGGGAAAGTTTGGAAATTCCTAGACAATTGTTGAATGGCTGGTAGGGACATAAACAATGAAGTCCAGGCTGAGGTGGTCTCAGATGAGATGAGAAACTTCTTGGGAACTGGAGCAAAGGCGACTCTTGCTATACTTTAGCAAAGAGACTGGGGACATTTTGCCCTAAATGTCTGTGGAACTCTGAACTTGAGAGACATTATTTAGGGTATCAGCAGAAGAAATTTCTAAGCGATAGAGTGTTCAAGAGGAAGCGGAGCACGAGAGTTTGGAAAGTTTGCTGCCTGACAATGCAGTAGAAAAGAAAAACCCATTTTCTGGGGAGAAATTAAAGTCTGCTTCAAAAATTTGCATAAGTAATAAGGAGTCAAATGTTATTTATGAAGACAATGGGGGAAAATGTCTCCAGGACATGTCAGAGACCTTCCTGGCAGCCCTTCCCACACAAATCTGGAGGCCTTGGAGGGAAAATGGTTTCCTGTGCTGGGTCCAGGGTCCTGCTGTGTGCAACCTCAGGACTTGGGATGTCCCTTGGTCCTCTGCATCCAGCTGTTCCAGTCATGGCCAAAAAAGGCCAGGTGCAGCTCACGCTATTGCTTCAGAGGTTACAAACCTGGAGCCTTGGCAGCTTCCATGTGGTGTTGGTCCTGTAGGTGCACAGAAGACAAGAATTGAAGTTTGGGAACCTCCACCTAGGTTTCAGAGGATGTATGTTAACACGTGAATGTCCAGGCAGAAGTTTGCTGCAAGGAAAAAGGCCTCATGGAGAACCTCTGCTAGGGTAGTGTGGAAGGGCTGTTAAAGCCCCCACACGGAGTCCCCACTGGGGCACTGCTTAGTGGAGCTGTAAGAAGAGGACCACTGTGTTCCAGGCCCCAGAATAGTAGATCCACTGACAGGTTGCACCATGCACCTGGAAAAGCTGCAGACACTAAATGCCAGCCCATGAAAGCAGCCAGGAGGGGACTATACCCTGCATTCCCACAGGGGTGGAACTGCCCAAGGCCATAAGAGCCCACCTTTTGCATCACTATGACCTGGATGTGAGACATGAAGTCAAAGGAGATCATTTTGGAGTTTTAAGATTTGATGGCCCCACTGGATTTTGGACTTGCATAGGGCCTGTAGCCCCTTTGTTTTAGCCAATTTCTCCCATTTGGAATAGGTGTATTTACTCAATGCCTGTACCCCCATTGTATGTAGGATGTAAACTAACTTGCTTTTGATTTTTCAGGCTAGTAGGCAGAAGAGACTTGCCTTGTCTCAGATGACACTTTGGACTTGAACTTTTGGGTTAAGGCTGAAATGATTTAAAACTTTGGAGGGCTGTTGGGAAGGTATGATTGGTTTTGAAATGTGAAGACATGATATTTGGAAGAAGTCAGGGACAGAATGATAGGGTTTAGCTGGGCCCCCACCAAAAATCTCATCTTGAATTGTAATTCCTATGTGTCAAAGTTGGGACCAGGTGGAGGTAATTGGATCGTGGAGGCGGTTTCTCCCATGCTGTTCTCATGACAGTGAGTGAGTCTCAGGAAATCTGATGGTTTTGTAATTGTCTGGCATTTCCCCTGCTTGTACTCACTCCATCCTGCTGCTCTGTGAAGAAGGTGACTGCTTCTCCTTTACCTTCTGTCATGATTATAAGTTTCCTAAAGCCTTCTCAGCAAGGCAGAACTGTGAGTCAGTTAAACCTCTTTCCTTTATAAATTACCCAGTCTTGGGTAGTTTCTTATAGCAGCATGAGAATAGACTGATACAAAGGATAACCCAACTTTTCATGAAAGGCAGCTGGAACTGTTTTGGCAGAATAATGTTATCTGCTAAATTGTAGCCTATTGTGGATGAAAATGCCAGCATAAACTGTCCTAAATTTGGTAATGTTAGTGCTATCCTGAGAGCTCCGACAGTCTCCACTGTATTTAATTTCACTACATGCAGGCTTCTTGTGGGTACATGATAGGACCTTTGTTTCAGCTCTACATCATAGAATTGTTTCCTTGGAGACATTTGATGTAACAATTAAGATTTATTTTCAAGTTCAATCATTTGTAGAACTAGCAATAAAATATCTCAGCTGACAAGAAGATAAACAGATACCTTCTTAGCACTGCTAAATTCACACATGAGCAGACATTGACAGCTATATCATAACCTAACCCTTCACCTGACAGATGGCACATTTCTTTGCATGAATCATAACAAGCTTTCCCATTTTAGAAAATATGAAATATAATAAAAGTAATGTGACAAAATTGAAGAAAATCAATGACTATCATTTACTGAGGGCATTCTATATGCAAGATCTTTTTAGTTTCATGCATTTTTATATGACTTTGTATGTACTGTGCCTTTTCATCTTTATAGAATACCCTATGAGGAATGTCTTATTATCCCTTTTTCATATGAAGACACTGAAATTAATAACCAGGAAACCAAGTCTGTGCTCCCACAGCTCAGCAGTGACACATGAGACCTTGAGAAATGTTGAGGGAATGTGTACTCTTTCCGGGTCCACAAGGGGGCGTAGTTTTAAGGGCAAGAACTTCCCAGCACCTTGCCCACCTCCCATCTCCATCCGGGAGATTTAACGGTCTCTGTTTTAATTTTTATGTGCACGGGAAAGCATCAAAAGTCAATCACTCCGGAGGAAATTTAAGGGAACTCTTTCCATTGGCCGGGGGGTGTTGGAGAAGGTGGGGGATCTTGGAGAAGGTGGGGGTTCCTCCTAGGTTAAAAGTCCCCTTCTTCCACACCCCTTTGGACTCCATGTTTGGAGCCCCTTCCACACACTCTCTCGTATGAAAGTTCTCTCTTTTTATGTTCTCTTTCGCTACTTAAATGAAATCACGTTTCTGCAACACTGTTTGGTGTCCGGTATTGACTTTGCGAGTGCACCTGGTCTCCTCTCTCATTCTTGAGAGAGCAGGAGACGAATAATCTTGGAAAACCATCCTCTCAGGGGAGCTTAGGGCTCCCTGAACCACTGAAACCCAACAGTGTGATGCTTTCTCCTCAGATTTTGCCTGACCACAAAAGACCTGCACTGTTTGGGTCTCAAATGGGTTTAGGCAGTGCGTCTCTATGATCGTGCAATTTCATTTGCATAAATTTATCACGTTTTTCCACATTGTGTTATAATTACCTGTTTATCAATACCTCTTGATTCTGAGCTGCTTGAAAACAAAAAATTCTGTTTATTTAACTCTATTGACTGATTAAGCAGAATAGAGGATTCCAGCTGAGAGTATATTCAACCATGTGGTCTAACTCTACAGAGGCTTTGCACTAGGACACATTAGATTTTGAAATGGCTGATGTAATTGTTGGGAATGAAAACTAGAGAACATTTTTTAGGTCCGTGTATGAATGAGTAGACTGACCTGTCCCTTCTAATAAAACAGCAACAGCAGATTGCTCTATCCTAGGCTAACCAATACAAGTATTCTTACCTAAACAAAGTGAATAAATAATTAAAGATGAGTTAAGTAGCTAATGTAGGTGAAAAATCCCTAGAGTAAAAGCCTCTGTGTTCTGACATTTAGAGGTCCCTTATATAGTGACAACTTCAAGGTAAGCATCATACCTTCCCACTCTAAAATCAATACTATAAATTAACAAACCCACCCTTGTACACAGAGCCATGTAAACTTTTATTTGGGGTGGGGGCACCGTTATTAAATGTGAGGGGATGTTTACAGAACACCAAAAATTTGAGAAAAACCTATGACATAAACAAAAACTGTTTAAATAAATAGAAACAACCTTAAGAAAAAAGAGAAGCAATTTGAAGAACAGTAAGTATATAAATAAACAAAGCAAAACAAATTCCAAAGTAGAATTTTCACATAAAGTTGAAAAGATATTATATATAAAAATCCAGAATAAAATGTCAATAAAAAAGAGCTAACAAAATCAAGAAAGAAATTTTGGAAGTTAAAATTTTTCTCCCAAATGTAACATTAAATTTAAGAGTTACAAAGACAATTACAGAGAATTCCTAAAGAAAAGCAAAGAGAAAACAGAATTCAAAACTCAAACAAAAAGAATACAAAAATTCAATATGGATGGCCAAAATCTGACCAATAGGAGTTTAATAAGACTCAATATGGAAAATGAAAAAAAAAGTTCTTTCAAATAACCCAAGGAAATTGATCAAGCTAAAGAGAGATGTCTAAAAATTGAAATGGTCTATCAAATGCTAAGAGATTAGTGAACAAAACCTTAGTAAGCTTGTTGTGGTGAAATGGTAGAACAGCAAATTAATAACAACAATCACAAAGGGCAAATACTGAGTTTCTGCAGTACCATGCCATTTTACAAAGATCCTTCCACTTTTTCTCATCCCCATACCTCTTTCCCTGACTTTATTGTCCTGGATCTTTCAACATTGCCTCTTTCAGCCCCAAAGCTAAAACATTTTCCCCTCCATATTATTCCAGCATATAAATACCCTAGGCCACTTCCTTCTTTACAGAAAGGTGATAAGTTGCACTGTCTGAAGCTCTGCCCTTGGGAAGAATTTTCCCTTGCTGATGAAAGCCACCTTTGAGAGGGGCTGTGGTACCTGAGTGTTTGTATTTGGCTGTCTCCCATGCCAAGTTGAGCCATCTAAGAATAAACCTCATGCCTTTTCCTCTTTGTTAGCATGTCTTGGCACTCTCCCATAAGGTCAATATGAGCCAAGAGAGTGGCATTGTTTCAATCATGGCAGATAATAGGGTTTTGGGCCATCTCTTGGTGCAAGATAACTTATACCATGTGAACCTATGAAAGCTTGATTCCAGATGTACTGCTTGCACTTTGTAATGGATTGCTGTTGGACCTACCTAATATTATGAGTTGGTAGGTCTGATAGTATTTAGCTCATGATGGAGGACTCTTGATTGTATGGCTGTTTGAAGTTTCCATGTTTGGGAAGTTTCTATCAGGACCCACAGCATGCCTACAATTGCTGCATTAGACTTCTGACATATAAAATTTCAGTATCACAAAGCTATATTGTGTTAAGCCACTAAGTTTGTGGTAGCTTGTTGCAACAATAACAGAACAGTAATACACTACCTATCCTTTCCCTTTCCCCCTCTCTTTCACAAGTGTTAGATCTCTCACAGCAATCTGAAGGTCTCACCATCTTATTTTACTTCCTCCTTTAATCTTTTATAGGCATTTCCCCTAATGAATCTAACCTCATTTTGGCATCAACTTCTCAGAAAACTTGAATAGGTTTTAATTTTGAATGTGAAAGTAGCATAGTGTGTACTGGTGAATATTGTTACATTTAATTTATTGGGTAACAAGGAAGGCTGCTTGATTTGAATGGGGCCAGAGCTATAAAAGGAGTTTCTACAGGTTCAAACTTTAAGACAAGTTGGGTTATGCTGAGGTTTTACCATAATAACTGATCTAAAGAATAGGAAGACAAAATATCAATAGGGTAAAGTTGGGGGTAGACCATGAAGTACCAAGCACTGTGTTACAAGATACCTGCTTCATTTGAAGACTCTACATATTTTTAACAAAAGGAGCCTCTTTTTTAAAAGTGAGATTATTCTATAGGTCCAGAAGGTTCAGATGAATGTGGTAATTAAAATTCTCAAGTGCAACTACTCATATATTTCTTTTTCAAATTTCATTTTTTTTTTAATTGTCTAGTAGGACCTTGATATTTTGTAGACTTGCCTAAGATGAAGTTTTTTCACGTTTACTACTAAGTTCAGAAAATACCTTTAATTATTCTAACTTTCTGCTGTAGGAGTCAAATGTCTTTTTACATGCTGCCAAGTAGGCCCTCACACTTGTCCTAAAATTTGTAGATTAATAGATTTTAGCCTATCATGTTTCTCCCACATGAATGAATAATAATGAACATCAGTCATGCAATTACTCAGCCATTGTAATTGCTATTTTGGCCCATACGCCTTTAATGCCTGAGATATTGGACCCCTATGATATGTAAAACAAGTGAGAATTTGATGTGTAATTTTTACTTGCGGTATGGCATTTGTGTAGTTTTGCTATGGTTGTCTTGACCTCTTAAGAATATTGGGTAGTGTTCCATTTTCCTCTATTTTGTTAAATAGTTTGTTTGAGATTTGTGTTATACATTCACAAAATGTTTGCTAAAATTCATCATTGAAATCACCTGACTTAGAGTTTTCCTTTTGGAAGGTTATTAATGACAAATTTAATTTTTTAATAGATATAATACTATTTAAATGAGCTATTTTATCTTTTAGTTGGTACATTGCTTTGGTAATGGAATATTTTATTTTATCTGAATGGTAATGACAAAGTTGTTTATAACATAATCTTATTAACTTCTTCAAAATATCTAAAATCATAGATTTTTCATTACTGACATTGGCAGTGTGTGCTTTCTTTTTTCTTTTACTTTTCTTTGTCCTGCCCTCCTTCCTTCTTTTTCCCTTTCCCTTCCCTTCCTTCCTTCCTTCTTTCCTTCCTTCCTATGATGGTTAATACTGAGTGGCAACTTGATTGGATTGAGGGATACGCAATTTTAATCCTGGGTGTGTCTGAGTGGGTGTTGCCCAAAAGAGATTAACATTTGAGTCAGTGGGCTGGGGAAGGCAGATCCACCCGTAATATGGTGGGAGCAATCTAAGCTTCTAGCAAATATAAAGCAGGCAGAAAAACATGAAAAGGTAAGATGGGCCCAGCCTCCCAGCCTGCATCTTTCTCCCTTGCTGGATGTTTCCCACCCTCAAATGTCGGACTCCAAGTTCTTCAGTTTTGGAACTCGGACTGGCCATTGTTGCTCCTCAGCTTGCAAACAGCCTATTGTGGGACCTTGTGATCACGTAAATGAACACTTAATAAACTCCCCTTTATATCCCCCTCTTAGAGGGACAGACCCAATAGGATATATACATATATCCTTACTCTCTTCCTTTCTTTCTGTTATTCTAGCTGGGTATTTATCAATTAATTTTCTTAATTTGTGTTGGATTTGGTAAGTTTTTCCTGTATTTTGTTTGCTTTCTTTTATATTGACTTCAACTCTTATATTTGTTGTTTCTTACTAACTCTTGGTTTACTATATTTCTTTTTTTCTGTATTCTTAACATAGAATCTTAGGTCATTAATGTTAGACATCCCCCCCACCCTGCCAAATATAAGCATTAAAAGCAATACATTTTCCTATAGTTACAACTTTGTCTGCACCTTATGTATTTTAACATGTTGCAATTTTTCTTTCATTCTGTTCAGAATATAACTTTCTTTTAGTTTATTCTTTTTGCCAGGATTATATTTAAGTTTATTTCATATTTGGCATGGCCATTGGGGTTTGCTGCATTTAAGTATTTCCTTGGACTCTCTCCTGAACCAGATTCTTCATGAGTGAAGCTCATGAGTGAATTATTATTTGAAAACTTCTCCTAGTTTCATTTATGTAGCCAAATGGGCACTGGTTCATGGCTCAGCCTTGAGAATCACTGCTTTTCTCTACTGACTCCTGATGAGCTTGTTGATTCAGCTCCTGTTTGTCTCTACCATTAACCAGCAACTGATATTACCGTCCATGTCTCTCTCATTTAGCCTTTCAAGAAAAAAATTAGATCACTTCTATCAAACACAAACTTTAATAAGTAGTCATACATGAATTTATATTTCTATATGTACATATATATGAAAATTTGTATATATGTGTGTTTGTATATGTATATATGCTAATATATATGTTCACATACAATTGCACCCATACACCCATATGAATGCAATTATACATGAGCAAATATTTTTTTTTCCAATTTATCCTTTGTTAAAAGGGTCCAGTTCTTGATCTTCCTTTTACAGTGTTTCCACTCTTTTTCTGTCCTTTTTGAATTCACGTTTTCATCAACATTTGTGATTCATTAAACACAATGGTTTTCTTTTGCTCTTTGTAAAAAGAAGAATTATGCTGGGTAAATATGATAAAAAGAGCTAAATTTACTGCTTAGTCTATCAGTTTTGGTTCCAGTTGTATTGAAAATGTAACAGCATAGCAGAAAGATTCGGAAAGCTCCAACTTGTTTGAAAATTCATTCCAACTCTGTGCTGACTGATCTGCAGGATAAACAGACTGCCAAGTCCAACAGCTTTGGCATTTCCTTAGTGTAAAGATTTACTTCAATGATCTTTTGATCCAGGGCCGAGACCTCAGACACATAATTATCTCCCTCTCTGTCTCCTCCTTCTGTAGTATAATGTAGATGCCTCTCATGGAGACTCTTTGAATCTGCTTCATCAGATGCATGGGCTTGTTGTAGAGCTTCTTGCAAGGAATGATAATGATGAACTTGCTCATGTGTAATTTCTATAGTACTTCTCTATGATGACACAGTCACCATTATGGCTTTGGGCAAACAAAGCCATAGTGCTATTGGTGTAAATGCTATAGGTGGGTGCCTTGTAAAAGAGCTCAGTCTACTTTTGTTAATTCATTTTGTATACCTAATTTTTTTGTAGCAGATACGTTTTCCTATAAGTTATGCCAGCAGGTGAAAAAAAATGTCTTCATCAGACAGAAAACAGAGATTGAGCTTGTCCACTGAAATCACATATGTGGAAGTGATGGATCTAATTGATGCTGCTGCAATGTTTAGAGCAGCAGGACTAGCTGCACATTAGAAGAAAAAACACTATTGAGAAGTAGAGTTTAGTGGAGCTCACTGGTGAAAATTGGAAGTTAGTGTCAGCACTGAGTTCATTGTTATCAGCATGGAAGCCTTTGATTCTGATTAGAAGGTTTACCCCTTGGCATAAGAAGGTAATTTTAACTCAGCAATGTGTCATAAAGGATGGATAATTCTTCGACAACATTAAAATAATACTGTACTACTTCTTTGTACTACTAAACTAAGATCAATCTCTGAAAATAAATTTGTGGACATTCATTTACCACTTTTGCTCATGTGTCTGTAGCTTACAGAGAAGGAAAAGTCTGAATCATTATACATACATCTTGCTATAAAGAAAATAATAGTAGTCCCATTCCTTTGTAAATAAAACATGAAGGGTAATCAGCTAAGGTATTTATTTTCTTCTGTCTTAGAAAGAGACAACAAAAATAAACACTCTCCTTGTTTTGTTTCTAGATGCTGTCATGTCTGCATGTGAGCCACAGAATTGCAGCAACCACTCTAGTATCATGCATAGAATTAAAGAGACATGCTCAAGATGGCAGAGAGGAAAAAGGAGGGATCATTGTTCAATTACCTAATGATATTGCCAATTCACTGAATTAATAAAGCCTAGAGCCAGACTGACTCCTAACTCCTTATTATTTGAGACAATAAATCCAAAATTATTGGGAGAAATAAAGAGATTTTTTAAAAATCTCTTATTTAAGCTATTTTAAACCGGTTCTTCTATTACTTGCTGCCAAATGGCTTGTAACTGATTTGCATGGATTAATACATCTTTCCTTTACATGAAATCTTGACATAAGCAAAGCAAGTATTAGTAGCTCCATTTTAAGAATGAGAATTCCACAGTTCAGAAAAACTGAATGAACTTCATAATAAATAGTAATTCCTAGTTATTAGAAAATCTGTGTTAAAGTTCAACTAATTAATCCTGAAGGTGAAGGGATATTAACACACAAGGTCACATGACCTTTCAAAAAAAACACATGCAGAATCACTGAATGCTAATGATTAGACGGTTACTATATAGTGCCCTTCTGCAGAAAGACATTTTAAAGGAGAATGTTATCTACTCTCTGTAGGTAGCTAGATATAAAAAGTGATAATGGAATGATTAGTTAAATAGGAAATACCACTTATGGTATGTTTAGTATTTAACTTGCTTACTTGTTCATTTTTAATGTGTAAATATTAATTCATTCAACACACATGTATTGAGTGCCTTCTATGTGCCATGAACTGTACTAGGCACTGGTGTTGAAAAGATAAAGTATAGATAGCTTTGCCTGGAAAAATATTACAGATATATAAAAAATAAGTGGGATGTGATGTTTCCAGTCCTATAGATTTGATCCTGGATGCCATTCTTTTCTGACCCAGGGATCCAGACATGATTAGCAATGGGAGGACAAGCTAAAGGATCCAGTGGATAAATCTGAAAGGCAATACTATTAGTGGTTAGGATCTATGTGTCAGGGAACAACCTCAGTCTCATAGTGGTTGGCAAGGATATCAATACTCTAAAGGCAATAACTAAGCAAGCAAGCATATTGGCTTGCCATGACCTCATAGGTGCTGAAAGTAGACAATGAGTCTCAGTGATTCAGATTATGACAGTTTATTGCTCACAGCACAGCGAAGAATACAAGCACCAACATTGTGGCAGTGGCTCCCTTAAGCACCACAAGTGAGCAATGGACCATATAATGGCCTCACACTTAGTAGGCTGCATTACAACAAAGGAACACAGGGGCAAGGACTCAATGCCTGTTGCAGCAATAGGTCAAGTTGTAAGTAAGCCAATCCGTTTCCCTTGGAGAGTAAGCTCTCAAATGGCAGTCATGCTGTGGTTTACTTGACCTATTTAATTGCTTGTGTAACTACCTCCAAAATTGGCTCAGCGTCAATGAATGGTGAGATTTGCAATATGACATACTCAGCAAAGGTGTGTTGAGAGACTTGGGGCCAATGGTAGATTACATCGCCTAAACAGTTTGCTTACAGAAAGAATTTCTGGATTCAAGAAAGTCTGCCATTTACCTGTACCGTTTACTGGCTTTATGGACTTGAATAAGTCATTTCACCTCTTTACTTCCTCATTTGTAATGTAAGATTGTAACATGGATCTCCTGCTAATGGGATTGCTTAAAATCAGTCCTGGCATATAGTAAGTGCTAAATAAATGTTCACTTTTACTTCAGTGTGATAATATTTTCAGGTTACTGGAAGAGAATTAGTATGATTAAAATTTTTTAAATGGCAATTGTAGTTTTTCAGAGGTAAGCTAAAATGTGCATGAAGAGTTATTTTTGGACAGCAGAAATCAAGGACCTACTGCTGAATAAGAAAGAGGAAGATGGCAATTATCCCCAAGTGGACACAAAGCCCAAAGAGTCTATGTAAGTGGATCATTTGTAATTTCAATAAACTTGTATATTTCAGTTAAGAATCAATGCCTACGTCCATCCAATTTCTTGTATATGAAGTTGCTTCATTTTTTTAATTTATGAAATTGAGGATTTTCTTTTATGTGGTAACTCAGAGGTCAATACCTCTGATTTAAAAATTGATATATTGACTTGTAGAAATTTCAGCAAAAGACACAATCAATTATAGTTCTGAAAAAAGTGTACATTTATGTCCTTTTTATTTATGGTATTTCATATAATATTTCTACTCTAGACATCTTAATAATGACAATACAATAATATTAAGATGATAGAATTACTGAGTGCCTACTCTGTGCCCGGAATTATCTTCAGTTGTAAGTACTGTGAACAGACCAATTCATTTAATTCTAAAAAATATCATATGAATGAGTATCAGTGTTACCTTATTTTATAGATCAGAAAACTAAGGCTTAGAATAAGTACACTGTTCTATGTCACACTACTGGTAAGTAGCTAAACTATGATTCAGGCAGCTGGACTTCAGAAAGCACACATTTAACCAACATCTAAGAAGAAAGACAAAACCTGCTGGCGTGCAAAGCAACCAGATTATTTCTTCTAAAAATGTAGTCCATTTTTTGATATATATACCTTAGTAATTCATGCATGGGTTTTTCATGCTCAGTAGGTCAATCCTTAATGAGCAAATCATTTTGAGAAGCCTCTCACAAATTTACTACTAGAACTCCAGTGACCTATTTGCTGACCTGGAAGTTTGGTGTCAAAAGTTCTTGCTGATCTTTAACCATGCATATCTTATAGATTCTCAGTCTAGTAAAGGGACTTAGTAGATTTATGGATTTATTTATTGTAAATTATTCACAAGAGAGAGAGATTTCATTGTAAAACACTCTCTGGTATTGATTCAGTAAAATGAGGGTGTCATGATTAAACAAATCTTCCCGAATATCCATGCTATTAAAACTAATTGACCATGTCTTTTCTTTAAGGAGATTAGCTGTCCATTTCATGTGCTTTCTAAGAAAGGTTTTATCTGGGATTTCTACCCTATTCACACAGTATCTCAGGATGACACCTCTTACTTGAGGCGTAGAGGTTTTCCCCATCTTTGGATAAAAGGAAATTATCTAGAAATACTAAAAACAACTAGGACTTTAAACATTAATTTTCATTTTAATATATTATTATCTATTTAAAAACTATAATTATCTAAACCACTAGAAATCTGATTTTTAAGAAAGAAATATTTTATTTTTGTTATTTTCTATGAAACGTTTTGAAATTTTCTTGTCAATGTTATTAATTTTTCTCAGCTACTTTGTATCAATTCCTCTCTTTGACTAACAAGAGTTAGGGTTGTTGTCCTTGTTCTTTTCTCAACTTTTAAATTTATTATTTATTATTAAATATTTGTGGTTATATATAAAAAGTATCTTCTTTTTAAAATTATTATTATTATTAATTTATGTGGGTACTTAAAAAAAGAATGTCCTCTTGGTTCTTGATTGCTGTTGAGGCAATGATTCTCCAGCTCAACCATTTAAAATAAAGGAAACTAGCTATTCATTAGGGCTAGTATGTTTTAGTCAAATTGTTCTCTCCCTCTTTATAATAAATGTGTAAACTGGCATGTAACTCATGGTTTCCTCTATCAGCTGTGGACATGTCAATATTCATATGACTGACTAATTCGATTTTCTGACGTCTAAGTTTCTTTATACCTTATCTCTACTTTATTCATACTACTAAGTTACACTTTTACCCACCAGAAACTACTCTATCATTCCAAATCCTTGAAAAAAGCATGAGATGGACAAATTATTCAAGAGCTCTACTATTTCCATGAAAACTTTTTCTTGACTTCCTCTTGTGAATCTTCTTTCTATTAATCTAGGCCTGTCTTCTAATTTTTATTAACAATCTGCTTAAGGTCATGATCTATCACTTGGGTAGCAATCTTGCTGCTTTATCTTATATTATCAATGTGGAAAAACCATCAACCTTTGATGAGCAAAAATTTACTTACTCTTTATTATCTTGTGGTTGATCATTGATCAAGAAAATTATGAATTAATATAGATTAGTACCATTGTTAAATTGTGATTACCAAACTCAAATGTTCTTTAATGAGTACAGAAATTCTATTAGGTTTTTCTAATTGATTCTTCAAGCATGCAATGCAAAAGTTATTTCAAAATTTCTTTACTCTTCAAAAAAATCTCTGATTTTAGCAATCCACCACTCTCAACAAATGAGCATGTTTTCAAGATCACGGAGAAAATAGAAAACATGAAAAAAAATTCACTCTTTTCATTTTTGGGTAACTGTGCCTGTTTTATCCTCATTTTCCTTCTTTAAAGAGAGGTTGTCTTCCTTGCTCTTCCCAATTTTTCTACTATTGCTCTGGATTCTAAACTTTCTAAATTACTCCACGATTAGGAAGGCTAGTGATTTACAGGCGTCTTTGTCCTCATTCTGGGTATGGAGACATTTTTAAGGCCAAAGGAGAAAGACCTGTTTGTACTATGTAATAGGACCTATAATATGTTGCCCAAGAAAAAGCATAAATATCCCTTGCAAATAATTTTCATGTAATTGACCCATAAAGGGCAAGATCAAAATCATGCTCTAATAAAAAATATAATCTACTAAAATGATACTAGACTCTGTTAGCCCTGGAATAACATTCATGTTTGCTTGGTCAAGAGTGGCTTGATTTTTAGATAAACAAGTGAAAAACCTAGTCATAACTATCCCTGGTTAGAGAAGGAAGCTAGAATAAAAGTATCTACTCTTACTCTCACTTCTGGCCCTGTAGGTCACATTTTCTATTTGGAATCACAAGCAGTACATAAAGAAAGCCTCATGGATATCTGGACTAAGTTCAAACACTTTACTCTGTAAGACACAAAGGGTGACCAAAATGGTATAGGAGAATGGTAGTGAAGGCGGGGAAATGCAATACTCTTAGGGGAAAAATGGATTTCCTAAGGGCAGATGTGGGGCATCAGATCTGGAAACTTGAAAAGGGGAAATGAGAGAGCAGGAGACAAGAACTACTCACATGAAGATTCAAGTTTGTGAATCAGGAGGGAATAGTGAAAAATCAAAAGAATCTTCTCTGTTTTTTTTTTTTTTTTTGTAGGCTGTATTATTCTATTGAGAACACTTGAATCTTCATTGAAGAACTTGGTAACTTGGGCTGTGATCTGTTTGAAAAAATTAGTCCAACAAAGTTTCTCAAGAACAGGGATATAATTGCCTCTTTCCCTTCTTGAAGAAACTGGTAGAGACAGAGGCAAAGCTTTCTTGGCTAACAGATCGTTTTTCTTTTAAACAATTGTTATAAAAATAGAGACAGGGTTACGCTTTGTCATTCAAGCTGGAGGGTGGTTGCATGATCACTCACTGCAGCCTTGAACTCCTGAACTCAAGCGATCCTCTGAAGTAGCATTCAAATGGTTTTTCAATTTTTCAAAAACACCTTTTTCTTGGCATTGGCAATGGCACGTTCTCCGACTTTTCTCATACTTTTTGGCTATTTCTTCTCAGCCTTCTTCCAGTTCATTTTTTTATACCTGATTCTTAAGTGTTTTCATTGTTCTTTCATGTTCTATTCTTCTTTAGATTATCTTCTCTATACCTGTGGCTTCAATTACTGTCTCTAGGACAATGATTCTGAAATTTCTATTTTCAGCTTTGAATACTCCTTTGATTTCCAGATCTTATCCCATGAGCTACCTACATATTTACTTGGATATCTCAGTCACTTAAATTCTACATGTGAGAATTGAACTCATGGCCTTCTTTCCAAACTTCATCATCTCCCAATGTTACCTTGTATGGTAAAGTGACATAATGATACGGAATGAATAGATTTATAATTAGCGATAATAGAAATTTGATTTATTTTAAGACTTTCTTTTTCTCTCTCCTTCCCTTTCTTCTTTCCTTCCTTTCTTTCCTTCTTTCTAATTGACAAAAGAAGGAAATAAGGGGCCTGGCGCTGTGGCTCAAGCCTGTAATCCCAGCATTTTGGGAGGCCGAACCGGGCGGATCATGAGGTCAAGAAATCAAGACCATCCTGGCCAACATAGTGAAACCCCGTCTCTACTAAAATATAAAAAGTTAGCAGGGCATGGTGGCACGCGTCTGTAGTCCCAGCTACTCGGGAGGCTGAGGCAGGAGAATTGCTTGAACCTGGGAGGCGGAGGTTGCAGTGAGCGTAGATCGCGCCATTGCACTCCAGCCTGGCACCTGGAGACAAAACAAGACTCTGTCTCAAAAAAAAAAAAAAAAAAAGAAGGAAATAATGGTATAGTATAGCATGATACTTTGATCTATTCATACATTGTAGAAAAATACAGTCAAGCTAATTAATGTATTTTTCACTTAATCAACTACTTATTTTTTGTATTGAGAACTTTAAACATTATTTCCTCAGCAATTTTGAAATATGTGGTACATTATTATTAAATATTATTACTAAATGTGGTCACCTTGTAATACAATTGATGGCTAAAACTTATTTCTCCAACCTAACTGAGACTTTGTATGCTTTGATGAACATCTTCCTTCCCTTCTTTTCTCCATTCTTTTCTTTCTCTACCCAGACTCTGGTAACTACTTTCCTACTATCTGTTTTTATAAGACTGACCTTTTTAGATACCACATATAAGTGAGATCATGTAGTATTTGTTTCTGGGTCTGGCTTATTTTACTTAGCATAATATCCTTCAGTACCATCAATATGGTTGTGAATGACAGAATTCTCTTCTTTTTAAAGGTTGTATAGGATTCCATTGTGTATATATACCATATTTTCTTTATTTATTTATCCATTGGTGAACATTAAGTTATTCCATAGCTTGGCTATTGCCAATAATGCTGAAATGAACATGGGAGTGCAGCTATCTTTTGAACATACTGATTTTAATCCCTTTGGTTATATACCCAGAAGTGGGGTTTTATACTCACCTGCTTTTCAACAAAGGTGCCAAGAACACATAGTGGAGAAAGGACAGTGTCTTTAATAATGGTGTTGGAGAAACTGAATATCCACATGCAGAAGAATAAAATTGAATCCTTATCTCACACCATATACAAAAATTAACTCAAAATGGATTAAAGACTTAAACATAAGACCTAAAGGTATAAACCTACTAGAAGAAAACATAGAGAAAAAGCTCCATGATGTTGGTCTGTTATAATTTATTGGCTAGGACACCAAAAGCACAAGCAACAAAAGCAAAAATAGACTCTTAGCTAAAAATAAAATTCCAAGCCCCCAACTGGCTGAATGGATCCCCTCTTGGCCAGGGGATTACAAAAACCTGAAAAGCTAATTCAGGCCAGAACAAGAAGGGGGTGTTAATCATGTCCCATTATATTCTCTCCCTTTTGGAGTTTAGAAATAACTGAGCAGCATTAACATTAAAATAGAGATCCTGAGACTGACAGGGCACACTCTTTCTAGCAAGATAATGCCAACTCCATCCTGATTCTGATAAAACATCATATGACAGATAACAGGTCCAAAGGAAAATCAAAACATTTTATCACAAAATATATTTATTTGGCAAAATTTGGAATGGGCCTACAAAGCCATCTCTTGCAAGAAAAATTTACTGGAGAGAATCCCCTTGTCCTTCCAGGTCTTTTCCTAATAAAAAAGAGATTTAACTAAGTCTGACACCTTTATAGTTCTGATAAGAGACATTTAACATCTAGTTTATCTGAAGCCTACCACACAGAGGCTTCATCTACAAAACAATGAACCTTGTGTTCCATCTCCCACTCTTGTCTTAACTCCAAGCAGTTCTTTCTGCCGACCTCAAATCTTTAGGCAGACCTTACTTCTTTCAACCCATTGCCAATCAGGAAATCTTGGAATCCACCTATCACCTGGACCTGGAAGACTCCCTATCCCCTTAGAGATGTCCCAACTTTCTGGACCAAATAAACGTATACCTTACATGCATTGATTATGTCTCTGCCTATAACTTCTGTTCTCTCAAATGCATAAAGTTGAGGTCTAACCCAACTACCTTGGGCACATGTTCCAGAATCTCCTGAGGCTGTGTCATGGGTCATGGTCCTCACATATGGCTCAGAATAAACTGCTTTAAATATTTTACAGAGTTTGGCTTTTTGCATCAACTAGACAAATGAAATTCCATCAAACTAAGAAGCTTCTGCATGGCAAAGAAGTTAATCAAGTGAAAAGACAACCCATAGATTGGGAACAAATGTTTCAAAACCATACATTTCATAAGGAGCTAATATGCAAAATGTGTAAGAAACTCAAACAACTCAATAGCAAGAAAACAAATAGCCCAGTTAAAAAAATACCACGGTGGCTCATACATGTAATCTCAGGACTTTGGGAGGCCAAGCCAGGCAGATCACCTGAGATTGGGAGTTTGAGACCAGCCTAACCAGCTGGAGAAACCCCATCTCAACCAAAAATACAAATTTAGCTGGGTGTGGTGATGCATGCCTGTAATCCCAGCTATTCAGGAGGCTGAGGCAGGAGAATAGCCTGAACCCAGGATGTGGATGTTGTGGTGACCAGTGTTCATGCCATTGCACTCCAACCTGGGCAACAAAAGTAAAA
>CAUYOR010029798.1:0-16035 GCA_963573925.1 Callimico goeldii
CCCAAGCAAAGGAAAGGAAAGGAAACGAAAGGAAAGGAAAGGAAAGGAAAGGAAAGGAAAGGAAAGGAAAGGAAAGGAAAGGAAAGGAAAGGAAAGGAAAGGAAAGGAAAGGAAGGAAAGGAAAGAAAGGAAAGAGTAGCCAGATGTGGCACACCTATAATCCCAGCTACTTGGTAGGCTGAGGCTGGAGGATCACCTGAACCTGATAGGCAGAGGCTGCAGTGAGCTGAGCTCACGCCACCTGTACTCCAGCATGGGCAACAGAGATCCTATCTCAAAAAACAAACAAACAAAAAAAAACCCTGCAAATTATCCTCCTGCTTAATGGTTGAGAAGGGAGAAAAAAAAAAAAAGACCGTGCACATTAAAATGCCAAAACCCACAGATTAATGGATGAAGCCCCATGCCAAAAGCTCCAGAGGAAACGTCAGAAAGGAGAGCACTTCAGGTGACTTGGAGTCCTCAGTGCCACATGACCAAGCAGAGCTGAGCGCTGGGTCTCACTGGACGTGTCATCAGACATTCACTCACAGTTTGCACACGGTTAACTCTACCGCACAACACATGAATACGGTCTAAGCAATTCTAACCTCAGTGGAAAACAAGCCTGCCCAGGTCACAAGGGCGGGGCTGGAGGCAGCTGAGCCATGCAATGCCTGTTCCCCTCCCTCTGTTGGGACTACAGCTCCTGGGCTGCAAGCACCTGCTGAGCATGAGGGTCCAGCTTCCAAGCTCACTGTCCCATGAGTGACAAGCAACACTGTGACCCACCTCCCATGTCACTTGGTGCCACTATCATGCTGACTCCCTACACAAGAGGGCCACTGTGTCGCTCTGCCACTCAGGAGGTCCAGGGGCAACCATGGTGGTCATCCCGGGATGCTGTCCTGTCAGGTTCCCAAGACACTGCCCCAGCACTCACCTTCAGTGGGTGTGATGCCCCCAGCCCCACCCCTACTGTGCCAGGGGGTGGGTACCTCTGCAGCACAGCACGTCCACTCTGCCCGCATGCGGCCGTGAGTGCCACACTGTGTCCTCCAGGATGTGGGTCTCTGTTAGTCCCTACCCTACCAAGCCAGGACAGCCACCTGTTTACAGGGATGTTGACAAATGACTACCTGCAAAATTAAAACACTGATTTGAAAAGGGCCTGTCAGTAGTGGGAATCCTGTAGTTAATACATACTCCATTAAAAAAAAAGTTTTTGCAGAAAAGGTAAAAAAAAATCTCTGCTCTTTTCAGCATTTAGAGTATCAGCCAGGCAAAACAATGATTTCCCTCTCTCAACTGAAAGGTCTGGAGCAAAAGAAGCCTAATTAGTAACAAGTCAATCACTCAGATGTAAACCCAAAATGAAAGCACATGGGAACCTCCTTTCCCATCAAAGTTGCAACCCATGGCATCACTGGACCCAGGAAGGAATGATGTGTCCATATGCTCCTGACCTGAGTCTCTAAACCCAGGGAGAGACCTGGGTAACTGCTGATGGGTAAGCAGTGACCCTCTGCCCCTACCCTCTTAACTAGGGAGAGTCATCCTGGGTAATTGCTGATGGGTGAGCGGTGCACATCCAGGATCCTCTAAACCAGGGGAAAGATGTCCTGGGTAACTGCTGATGGGTGAACTGTGCACCCCCTGGATCCCTGTAACTACAGGTTCTCAAGAACACAAGGAACAGAACCCATATTCCACCTAGAAACTTATTCCTGTGATGCCTGCCAAAAGGCCCACTTTTCAGTCCATTATCACAATCAAGAGGAATTTTTGCTATTAAGTCAAAACGGTGCGTTAAGCAATAAAAGGACCTGGAGAGGGGTGAATTCCTCCTTGGTACAACCAAAGCAGTAAGAGGGGCCCAGGTCTGCTTGAAGGCTTACACTAGCAAATCAAACACAGAGCACTGAGAGCTGGGGCAGCCAGCCAGCAGCACCACACACCACACAGGCTGAATGTGAAAGCCCCATGGTCCGGGAAGCACATCCGACCCCGAGTGCACCCAGCGTGTGTGAAGTGTCAGGTGTAAAGGTGGCTCTTTTTCAAACTGTTTCCGAATTTATTTAGAATGGGGTATTATATTTGATGATTTCTACATAGAAAATATTTTCTAACCATATCATTTTACAACAAATTAACCATAGCTAATGTTTTCTTTAAAATTTTTGAAGCACACAGAAAAGTATGAAGAAGAATACAAACATATCCACCATCTGTTCATTTTGCCATATTTGCCTCAGAATTTTAAAATTTAAAACTTACATAATGGTTGAAGCCCCTTATATAAGCCCCATCCTGCTCTAGTTCCTTCTCAGTGTAAATCTGATTTTGAGGCTAATCATTCCTATCGGTGCTCTGACATTCATGCTACACATAAGCCTACACTGAGGACTGCTGCTGTCTTTGCAGGTAATGTACTGGATGGTTCCTGCCATACCTTTTCCCTCCATGCCGTGCTTTGGGATTTATCTGTGTGGATACAGGCAGTTCTACTGTTCTTATGACAACTGCAGTGTGCTCTTCATTGTCTGAAAAAAAAATCCATCCTCCTGTTGACTGACATTTATTTTCTTCCAACTTTTTGCGAATGCAAACAACACTAAATGAGTATTTGTTTCCTTACAAATCTAAAAATTGCAATAGAAATGGAATTCCAAGAAACTGTAAAATGCTCTGTAAAAACCCGATGAAGTGTCACACTGTACAGTCATTCACAAACATGTCGTCTTTCACTTCTGATTAGGGCGGATGTCTTCTGTTGTTAAAAAAAAAAGAAAAAAAAAGGGCATTTTTTTTTGGTGGGGGGGGATGAAGTCTCCCTCTGTCGCTAAGGCTGAACACAGTAGTGCCATCTCGGCTCACTGCAACTTGCACCTCCTGGGTTCAAGGGATTCTCCTGCCTCAGCCTCCCAGGTGGCTGGGGTTACAGGTGCTCAACACCGCACCCGGCTAACTTTTTAAAGTAGAGACGCATTTTCACCATGTTGGCCAGGCTTGTCTTGAACTCCTGACTTCAGGCAGTCCACCCACCTCTGCCTACAAAAGCGCTGGGCTTACAGGTGCCCAGTCCTGTTGTAAAACTTTTATCAAGAGATCTTGGCTGGAAAAGGGTACTCTGCACATAATCTTTTTTTTGTAACAAGATTACGCTCTACAAAAAGAGACAATATACTCGCAGGCAGAGTGCTAGAGAGCGGCAGTGGCAACCGAGTGGTAGGAGCGGTCCCAAACTGGAAAGAAGATGCTAAATTAAAGTGAAGACACTGACCGGAAAGGAAATTGAGATTGACACTGAACCTACAGATAAGGTGGAGCAAATCAAGGGGTGTGTGGAGGAGAAAGAGGGAATCCCCGCCACAACAGCAGAGCCTCATCCACAGTGGCAAACAGATGAATGACGAGAAGACAGCAGCTGATGACAAGATTTTAGGTGGTTCAGTCCCCCACCTCGTGTTGGCTCTGAGAGGAGGAGGTGGTCTTAGGCAGTGATGGACCTTCCATTTTACCGCCTTACCCTGGTGCTCATAATGAGGCATCATATATCCTCTCCCTCTCTGGGACACCAGAGCCACTGCCCCGTCCCCTGGAGGCCCAATAATGTATGTCTACTGGTGGGAGACTATGAGGACCCCAGGATGCAGTATTCCTGGCCCGGAGCGCCCTTGCTGCCAATGGGTGTTAGTTTGCAGTCCTGTGTGCTTCCCTCTCTTATGGCTGTGTCCTTGGTTGTCAATAAAATATTTCCTGGCCAAGAGAGAGAGAGAGAGAGAGAGAGAGAGAGAGAATAATTAACAAATTTCATTTAAATAAAAACCATAAACTCAAGTGCTAACAGGAGGCTGTCCATTGGGAAAACAAGACCTCAGAAGAGGCACGACGGCCCAGAGAGTTCTGAAACCCCAGGAATCACAAAGAAGATGGACAGGCATGCGCATTGTCCATAGCTTTTACTCTATTCTCAGCGAGTCCAGACCCCAAAAACATTTAGTAAGGCACCTTCTCGATTCCCAAACGTGGGCAGCAATGTGGGAGTGAGCATCAGCTGACAGAGCCCTGGACTGACACTCCTACCTTCCAAAGCACACCAAAGACTCACCAACGCACCCAAAAAGAACGTTTTTAAATATAAATGACTTCAGAATCCTTTAACATATACTCAGGAAAACATTAATAAGCCGTAACTCAAGTTATGTGGACTATTTATAGGCAATATTAGAAAAGAAATCAAGGTTTCCACAGAGAAAAGCCTGAAGCCCACAGCTTTGTTTCTAAGGTGAATAAGAAAGGTGCGACCAGCTGAGAACACTGGAGCTCTGCTGCAATTAGGGAAAGGAGACATGGTTTGCAAACAATGCTGTGGGTCTGTTTCTCTCCGTCTTAAATACATCACGGCATTTTTTCTTTTTAAATTATTCATCAATCAGGCAATCAAACAAAAAGGAAGCAGACAATTTAAGTTGGAACAGGGCAATCTGCAGATACCCACAGGTTAGAGAGATGAGGCCCCAATGTGAACAGGCCCCACCACGCAGCTTCCCTGCCTTCCAGAAGGCCTGTGTGGGTTGCTGGGCTCATCACCTTAGCAACGGCTCTAAACATATGTGCAGTGACACCAGCTGATTTCTGAAAGCTGTAAATAGAGGATAATGGCATAAGAAAATATTCCAGATTTAAAGTAAGGACCACCCACTGCCTCCTCTCCCACCCTACCCAACCCCTAAATCCTACGGTTAACAATGGGAGCAATGCCACGTCTGCCTAAATCATCTGTCTAATCAAAGACCTACAAAAGCAAAATGAGGTCCTCGGATTAACACTCTGCACAAACATGAGCACAAACAAAAAGTGGCCAAAAGATGGCAGAGTCTGGCATGGAGTGACCAGCCCACAGCGGCCATGGCTCACCTGCAGGAGCGCTGCACCTCCACTGGCCACAGCAGCCACGGCTCATCCGTGGGATCGCTGCACCTACCTCCACTGGCCACAGCGGCCACGGCTCACCCGTGGGAGTGCTGCACCTCCACTGGCCACAGTGGCCACGGCTCACCCGCGGGAGCGCTGCACCTCCACTGGCCACAGGTCACCTGCGAGAGCGCTGCACCTCTGCTGGCCAAGGCTCTGCTTCCCACCCTCCACCTCACACCACCATGGGCACTTGGTCGCTTCTCTCAGGGCCGTTCCAGATCTTGGCATCTGGGCCTCAAAGCGCAACACAGGTACTGACAGGTAGGTCTCTACCAGGAGAGAGAACGAGGTTGACTGCTTGGGCAAAGGTTCCAGGTGGAACATCAAGAGCTTCTGGTAAAGCCGAGCAAGAGCCCAGGTTCAGACCTCTGAACCAGTTTCTAATCTTTGAAGAAAACAGTCCATTTCACCTGAGAGTCAGAAAACCTGGAATTTCCCAGACACGATGAGGCCCTAGGAAGACAACATTTAGTCCAGGATAAACCAACAACACTCTGGACCAGGTTTGCAAAGAGATGGCCCAACATGAACAAGGCAAAGGGTGAGGAGGGACGGGCAGGGAGAAGCCAGCGTGAACTCCCTGCCTGCGCAGCTCTCCCAGCATGCCACACGCCTGAGCAGGATATGTCTTTTCCTTGTTTCCCCTCTAGAGTCTTTTTGAAGCATTATATCGAAAACTGGGCGAATAAATCCCCAAGTATGAGCTGACATTCTTCAGAGAAAAAACAAACTTGGTATTTCATGGTGTAAAAGTCTATTTATGGGTCCTACAGAAATGCTTCTCGTTATAGCCCTCATTAAAACTAAATACTCCAAGGAAACACACACTGCATATTAAAACATGAAAAATGTTATTGCAGAAGAACCCAACTTTCGTTCTCTCAGAGTGCCTTTTTGTAATAATTTATGCCCAACAGGCAAAGGAATGGGGAGAAGGGAAAGAGGAGAATGAGAAGGCGGCTGGTACCACAGCGCCCAAAATAGGCATCATTTACATGCTTCATAATCCTGAATTAGGGATGCACAAACTGGTAAAAATTATGTACTCACGTCTGTTTGCAAATCTAAGGACTTTTTTGATGTTTTTTTGTTTGTTTGTTTGTTTTGGGACAGAGTCTCTCTACTGTCGCCCAGGCTGGAGTGCAGTGGCACGATCAAGGCTCACTGCAGCCTCAACCTCCCGAGTAGCTGGGATTACAGGTGTGCACCACCACACCCGGCTAATTTTTTGTATTTTTAGTAGAAATGGCATTACTTTCACCATGTTGGTCAGGCTGGTCTCAAACTCCTGACCTCAAGGGTGATCCACCCACCTCAGCCTCCAAAAGGACTGGGATTACAAGTGTGAGCCATTGCGCTGGGCCTAAGCAGATTTTGTAAAAGCAATACCTATGTTTCCAAAAAGAGAAGAATTAACATTTAATTATAAGCTCCAACACTTTAATTGCTTTAACTGAATCTGTGGTGAATTATTTCAAAGTAAAAATCAGCTCGATTTATGTTTTTATGTGTAATCTCTTAAAAGGCAGCGTACACAGGTATTTGTAACACATAATGTGTGCGTATGTGCACGAGCAAATGAGAGAGCCTGGCATCAGGGGGGAGGGATGGTGAGGGTGCATGCAAAACACAGCGCCTCCTCTTGGATTTGCCAGACAATTAACCTCGTTCACAACCTCACCCCAGTCAGAAAACACAAAGCGGCACTGAACCTCAACTTAGTTACTTCCACAGCCTCCACAGACAAGCACCTCCACAGACAACGACTAACAGGGTTATCACAAATGATTCACAGTTCATGTTTTTCAAGGAGGGGCCTCCAACTAGAAGTCACAGCGCAGCCCGCATCATGGCATGCCTCCCTCCAGCTGTCCCCGCCTTGCCTGTGTCTGACACAGTTTATGCTTTGCAGGTCGGGAGGCTATGCTCTTCGCTCCCGTCAACTAACAGAGTAGGGGAAACAAAGGCGCCTTGGACACTACAGATCACGTGCTGTTTTGGGTATGAGGAATCCACCCACTCACACTCCTGGCCAGCTCTGACCCTCTGAACCCAGGGGCACGTCACAGATGTAAATACCAGCGCAGGCAGCCAGCCTCTCCTCAAGCTGGGCCCCCACACCCCTGCTCCCGACTGAGGCTTTAAGCACAGGACTTCCTGGGCCTTAGTCTCCTCATCTGTACGCTGGGAACAATCCCTGGGGTGTGTGCTCTGGGAGGAGCACACAGAGCAATGTATCCTGAGAACATGTGGGTAACCCTGACTCAGGACAGTTTCCCAGCCCCCTAAGTCATGACTAGGGCTTAATGATCCATTTCAGATTATATCTGCACAGGGCTTTACTTTCATATGTTATTTTATTTGGAGCCTCTAAAGAGCCTCAGCTAACAGATGGCATTATTTCCACATCGCAAACAAAGAGACAGTAGCTGCAACCATCCAAAGACACCCCCACTTGCTGTGAATGCCTGGCCAGGCCTCCAGGCAGGACCACCAACTCGAGACCCCATCAGGGCCAACACAGGCCACTACTGTCTGCGCACTCCCAGAAAATATACGTCTGATATAGATTTTACCCTCTTGAGGATGAAATAATCCCATCTGCCAAAATGACCCACGAATAAAGGCTCCTCCTTGTCTGAACACTGCCTCAGCGTCTAGAGGATAAGCCCACAATGCAAGCATCCAGGAGGACACTCCAGGCCGAGGGGCGCAGGAACAAAGAGGGCCAGAAACAAGGGCACCCTCACTCATGCTGGGAGCTGCCAACACCTTCAGACTGGGAAGAACAAAGAACTCCCAGGCAGGAGGGCACAGGAGCACAGTGGAGGGCCAGACGTGAGGCCAGAGGCGGCTGGAGCAGCAGATGAGGCGTGAGACTCTCAACAACCTTCTAAGTTTTCATCTTCAAGAGAACCTCAAACTACATTTTCCCTAGTTTCATTACTACACTCCTTGTAGAAAATACCAGTGTAGAAAAAGCACAAACACACCACACAACAGAGGCAGGCGTAGACTGGGCAGGAGAAAAGGCAGGTCAACAGGTGCTCCAGGGAGGCCCAGCCCAGAGGATTTCCCAACCACTCCACGGTCTAAACAAGTCCTAACATCTGCCAGCATCCACCAGGAAATGAAAAAGGCAAACTCCTAACTTAACCACAAAAAGACACTGTACAATCTCCAAATTGTAAAGAGAAAAAAAAAATGCAGCAGGAAGAAACAAACAAGCCCCCACCCTGGCCCCCTGGCAAAAGGAGAGAAAGAGAAGACATGTCACGACAAACGGAAAGCACACAACAGCACGTGACTCAGGGCCAATCCCCTGCGGCCCCCACCACACTTGGTTCCCCGATCGGGGAGGCTCTGCCCTCATGGGTGGATGAGCACTGGCTGCTATGAAGGGCTGGGACTCAGAGGCAGTCCTGTCCACACCTCTGTCCTTGAAGCCAAGGGAGGACACAGCAACAGGCATGGGGCCCTCCAGTGGCGCCAGGCTCTCTGACTTCCAGCTTCCAGAACTGTGAGAAATAAATTTCTGTTCTTTATAAATGAACCGGTCTTAGGCATTTTGTTACAGCAGCATAAACAGGCTAAGGGGAAAAAGTAAATGGACTAAGAAATCCACTTAAAAAACAAAGTTTGTCAGACTGGAATGGAAAGTGATCCAGCTAGCTCGGAATGAGTTGAGCCATGCCTAAACCATGAAAATCGGCAAACGTTTCAGAAAAGACACACCAGGTACATATATGAACACCAGACTGAGCTGCTCTAACAATGCTGGGTACAGACGTGAGGGCAGATAAAGTGAGCCACTATAATATGGCAAAAAGTTCCTTTCACGGGAGAGCTAAGACAGTCCAAACAGTTATGCAAATAACAGAACCTCCAAGCAAAGAGCAAGAATCAACACAACAGGCCAGACACAGTGGCTCATGCCTATAATCCCAGCACCTTCAGAGGCCAAGGCGCAGG
Organism: Callimico goeldii; assembly: GCA_963573925.1. NCBI lineage: Eukaryota > Metazoa > Chordata > Mammalia > Primates > Cebidae > Callimico > Callimico goeldii. Next base: position 8,932 of record CAUYOR010029798.1, read on the forward strand.
CAATCACTTGAGGTGAGAAGCTGGAGACCAGCCTAGTGGACATGGTATAACCACACCTCTACTTAACAATACAAAAAAACAGTAGCCAGGCATGGTGGCAGGTGCTTGTAATCCCAGCTACTTGGAAGGCTGAAGCAGTAAAATCCCTTGAACCTGGGAAACAGAGTAAGACTCCGACTCCCCCCCAAAAAAAAAAAAAAAAAAAAAGAACCAACAGAAAATGAGCCTCAACCATAGAGCAAACATTAAAGTGCCTTTCAGTGAAGAACAGACGGGGAGACAACCCCAACCAAAAGCGCAAGACAGAAGATTCTAAAGCAATGCCACGCTTGAGCTAACAGCACATAGAAAATAATCCAGTCATCACAGTCACCATTCTTCAAGATCACAGGGAACAGTCACCAAAACTCGACCACACACACGACTACAGAGTAAGCCTAAAAACTGTGACAGGGTCACCTTGTGAAGTGACAATGCAACTCAGACAGGAGGAAGAGTGACTAGAAAACATGACCCCGAATGTGGGAATTAGAAATGCATTTCTAAGTATAAGGGAGGAGGGGAAACCAGAGAAATATTCAAAATTGGAAATGACAGATGCGATACAGCGCACTGGGAGATGCAGGTAAAGTGTTCTTGCAGGCAAATGTATTCATATTTACTGCTGGAAGCCATCCCAATAAAGAGGTTCTGAAAATCAGAACATAACCAAAAGAACAGAATACATGAGAAATGGAAGAACATAAACTAAACAAAAAGCAAACATGTAACAGAGGTTAAACAAAATGAAAGGCGAGTTTAATTTTAAATAAATAGAGAACAAGCTAAATGACACAACAGGAAAACAACAAGACAAAACAGGAAGGAGCCAACTTTCTGCAAAGCCAATGGCGGGATCCCCACGGCTGGTCAACAGCAGGAAGAGAAGCTCTGCTGGGTGAAAGGCCAGCTACAGGGAATGACTGGGCACACATGGGCTGGGCTCAAGCTGGAATGAGGCACTAGGCCTGTGGGGGTGTCTCTCCTTGGTCTGGGCTTTGGAGGAAGCAGAAAGAAGCTTGTCAAAAAGGAAATCTGAATGAAGAAACACTGCCACAGCAGCACCTGCACGCGTGCTTCTTTATATCTCGGGAAGCGGAGCCTCAACAAGCTGACACAGAAGCCTACCTGTTGCGTGCGCGTGCGTGCGTATGCGTGTACGTGAACATGTACACATAAAAAAAATCTGTTCTCCAGGTTGCAAAAAATGTGATTATTCTACATTGTATTTCTCCTTATTGGTTTTTCCTAATTTTCTAAAATGTTGAGTATTGCGCTTCAGTAATAAAGGTTCCTTTTTTAAAAAGAGAATAAAAAGAGGTGACCAGAAACATCTCCAACATCAGGAAAAATGCATTCAGTTTTTCACCAGTAAGAATGGTGTCAGTCAGCTGTAGGTGTTTCTGAGAATGTCCTCCATCAGACTCAGGAAACTCCCTTCTGTTCTTACTTTCCTTATGAATGGATATGGAATTTTGTCATTTTGAGGCAGCATCTCACTCAGTCACCCAGACTGGAGTGAAACGGCATGATCTTGACTCACTGCAGCCTCTACCTCCTGAGCTCAACTGATCCTTCCACCTCAGGCTTCAGAGTAGCTGGGACTACCAGCATGCCACCACGCCCAGCTCATTTCTGTATTTTTGGAGAGATGGGGTGTTTCACCACGTTGCCCAAGCTGCTCTGCAACTACTGGACTCAAGCAGTCCTCCTATCTCGGCCTCCCAAAGTGCAGGGATTACAGGCTTGAGCCACCGCGCCCGGCCTTTTTTTTTTTTTTCTTTTTAAATGAGATGGAGTTTCACTCTTGTTGCCCAGGCTGAAGTGCAATGGCACCATCTCAGCTCACTGTAACCTCCGCCTCCCGGGTTCAAGCAATTCTCCTACCTCAACCTCCCGAATAGATGGGATTACAGGCTCAAATACCATTTAAAATCAAAAAACCTTCACAGATGATCTTATGACATTTCTTTTCTATTATTCTTTTTTATTATTTTATATAAATCAAGGCACAGTACATTGATTTTTAAATGCTAAACCAAATTTGAACTTCTGAGATAAACCCCACTCAATCATGAGGTATTGTTATCCCTTACAGATGCTATAATTTAATTTATGTCTGTATTAACGTGGGCATTTCTGATTTTGGAATCTACGTGTCCCTGACTCATAGAAACACTGGGCAGTGTATCCTCCTCTGTTGTGAAAGGGCTTCTATATAACTGACTTTACTTATCCTTTAAACGTATGGCACAAATAACCAAGTTAGTCACCTGGGACTGAAGTTTCTGTGTGGGAAGGGCATTACCTAAAAATTCAATTTCTTTAAAAGATACAGCTATTTAAGCTACCCATTTCTTCTTGAGTAAGCTGATGTAGTTTGCATGTTTTAAAGAATGTGTCTATTTTATCTAACTTTTCTCATCTATGGGCATAAAGTTAACAGAATTCCCTTCCTGTCCTGTGAATGGCTACAGGATCAGAGCAATGCCCCTCTTCTCATGTCCATGTCAATATACTGAAAACTTGTTCTTTTTTCTCTTGATCGTTTGACTAAAGGGCTACCAGTTTTAATGTCTTTAAAAAAAACAAAAAACAAAAACCGGTTGTGTGTGCTGGTTCATGCCTGTAATCCCAGCACTTGGGGAGGCCAAGGCAGGCAGATCACTTGAGGTCAGGAGTTGGAGAGCAGCATGGTAAACATGGTGAAACCTCGCCTCTACTAAAAATACAAACATTAGCTGGGCGTGGTGGCGCACGCCTGTAATCCCAGCTACTTGGGAAAACAGCTTGAACCAGGAGGCGAAGGATGCAGTGAGCCGAGATCACACCACTGCACTCCACACTGGGCGACCCAGTAAGACTCGGTCTCCCAAAGAAAACAAGTTTTGTTTTATTGACTTTTTTCCCCAACCGCTTTTTTTCTTTTTTTTTTTTTTTGAGACGGAGTTTCTCTCTTGTCACCCAGGCTGGAGTGCAATGGCGCGATCTCGGCTCACCGCAACCTCCGTCTCCTGGCTTCAGGCAATTCTCCTGCCTCAGCCTCCCGAGTAGCTGGGATTACAGGCACACGCCACCATGCCCTGCTAATTTTTTGTACTTTTAGTAGAGACGGGGTCTCACCATGTTGACCAGGATGGTCTGGATCTCTTGATCTCGTGATCCACCCGCCTCGGCCTCCCAAAGTGCTGGGATTATAGGCGTGAGCCACCACGCCTGGCCCCCAACTGCTTTTTAATAAAATTATCATGTGGACAGATGCAGGGAGAAAGCAAAGGACAAAATTCTGCTCCATTCCCGTTAAAGACTCTCAGGAGGTTGGGCGCAGAGACTCATGCCTGTAATCCGAGCACTCTGGGCGGGTGAGAGGGGGCGGATCACCTGAGGTCGCAAGTTCAAGACCAGCCTGACCAACATGGAGAAAATCCATCTCTACAAAAACTACAAAATTAGCTGGGTGTGGTCACACATGCCTGTAATCCCAGCTACTCGGGAGGCTGAGGCAGGAGAATCGCTTGAACCCGGGAGGTGCAGGCTGTGCCGAGATCGAGCCATTGCACTCCAGACCGGGCAACGAGCAAAACTCCAAATCAACAACAACAACGACAACAACAACAAGACTCTCAGGAAACTAAGAAACAGGAAACTGCCAACCAGATGAAAGGAATCTACTCAAACACAACAGGCAACATATTTAATTGAAGAACTTAACTCTTCCCTTAAGATTCTGAACACGGCAGTAATTTCCACTCTCAACACTTCCACTAAGTGTGGTACCACAATTCCTAAATAGTGCAACAGTACAAAAAAAGAAAGGAAAACTGTCCATTCACAGATGACATAAACATCTATATAGAAAATCCTGTGAAATTTCTGTTTTAAACAACTTTAAATAAATTTGCAAGACCTAAGGCCAGTATTTTAAAAAATCAATTGTGTTTCTGTGGACTGGCAGCAAACCACAGGAAATTAAAGTTTAAAAAAATTCAAAAGGATTAAAAAGGTACAAGGATAAAATATATGCAAGACCACTCGAAATAAACAGAAGGCTCTATATGAAGAGCCTTCATATAGAAGGCTCCAAATTGATCTAAAGATTCAAAACAATCTCAATCAAAAATCCCAGCTGACTTTTTATAAATAGAAATTGACAAGCTGATTCTGAAAAATGCAAAGGACCTAGTAGAACCCAGCACTGTAGAAAAAGAGCCAAGTAGATAGATAAAAATTACTGATTACTGATTTCAAGACATAACATGACACTACAGTAATCATTGCCAGGCGCAGTGGCTCACACACTTTTAATCCCAGCACTTTGGGACATCGAGGCAGGTGGGTCACCCCAGGTTAGGAGTTCAAGACTGGCCTGGCCAACATGGTGAAACCTCTTCTCTACTAAAAATACAATAATTAGCAGGATGCAGTGGCAGATGCCTGTAATTCCAGCTGCTCAGGAGCCTGAGGCAGGAGAATCACTTGAGCCTGGGAGGCGGAGGTTGCACTAAGTCTAGATGGCACCACTGCACACCAGCCTGGGAAACAGAGTAAGATTGTCTCAAAAAAACCTTTTTTTTAAAATAGTAACTATAGTAATCAAGACAGTTATTAGCAAAAGAATAAATAGAACAATGGAACAGAAATGATCAAAAATAGACCCATACAAATATAGTCAACTAATTTCTTAACAAAGGTAAAGCAACTGAATGGGAAAACAATCTTTACAACAAACGATGCAGGAAATTGGGTATCTTCATGCAAAAAAAAAGGTAACAAAAACCTCTAACCTTACCTTATGCCATACACCAAAAATCACCTCAGAACTGAAGTAAGTATGAGTGAAAACTATGTAACTTCTAGAAGAAAACATGAGAGAAAACGTCTCCAACACTGGGTAAGAGAGATTTCTTAAAGACACAAAAAGCACAAAGTACCCAAGAGAAAGCTATTAAGCTGGATTTCATCAAACCAAAAACTTTAGCTGTTCAAAAGAAACTATTAAGAAAATAAAAATAAGGCCGGGCGCAGTGGCTCATGCCTGTAATCCCAGCACTTTGTGGGGCAGAGGCGGGCGGATCACAAGGTGAAGAGATGGAGACCATCCTGACCAACATGGTGAAATCTCATCTCTAAAATAATTATCATTTAAAAAAAAAGAAAAGAAAAGAAAAACACATGCCAAATACTGGTTTTTAAAAAAAATCCAAACAACACAGAGCTGGTAAAGGACCTGTGTCTAGAGTTTATAAAGAACTCTCGAAAATCACCAGACAACCCGATTTTGAGAAATGACAAATGGCAGATGTGAAGGTAAAGACAGATGCTTCAGCAAAGCAGATACATGGACAGTCCCTTCCCCACACCAAAAAAGCCAGTTGAAAACACAAGCAACATCATTTTTCATTAAGGCAATGGAAATTAAAACCACAATCCACTAGAATGGCTAAAATGGAGAAGACGGATTACACCACATAGCGGTCAGGACAGAGCAAATGGAATTCCCATTCACTGCTGGTGGGAAGATAAAACTATGTGGTCACTTTGGAAGGAGTCTGGCAACTTCTTAAAAAGTTAAACATTCATCTAACATATGACCCAGAAACCCAGGCCCAGGAATTTAACAGAGAAAAAGTACACCACACATCCACTGGATGCTTTGCATTCACCTACTCAAAATAGCTTGACTCCCAATAGCTAAAAATAGGGAACCATGGACACATCCACAAACTGATTACAGAATAAACATATGACATATTTACCTCCCAAAAAACCTACTCAGAAAACTACTGACATACTCCACACAACACAGATGAATTTCAAAAGGAAGATGAAACACACCAGATGCAAGACTCCACACTCGATGACTCCATGCATATTAAGTTCTAGAATAACAAAACCTACAGTGACTGAAAGCACATCAGCATCCTGGGTCTAGGCAACAGGAGGAAAGTGCTGCACAAAGGAAAAGGGGAACTTTTTTGAGGCGATGGAAATAGGCTGTATTGTGGCTGTGATGGGGGAAGGAGACTGTTCCAACAAATTTGGTAAAACTCTCCCATTTGTATTCATGAGCTACATGATGCTTTGGTCAACAGGCCACACTCATCACGGGGGAATGTGGCACCATAAAATCATCACTGAGCGGAACTGGTCCCAGGGCATAAACACTTTGCACTGTGTTGCAATTTCTTTACACGATTCAGCACGGTGACTCAGCAACAGGATCTATCATGTAGCTTAGGTGTGTGGGAGCCTCTGCCTTCTAGGTCTGTGTACACGCACTCTGCGACGCTCACAGGACAAGACCACCTAACAATGCATTTCTCAGGCTGCATCCCCGACCGCTATTAAAATCAGTGCATTTCATAGTATTTAAAAATTATACCTCGAAGAAGCTCTAAGAGACAGGGCAAGAGAGTGGATGACGTCAGACAGGCACAGGAAGAGCACCGCTGAGGAGAGCAGAGAGGCGGAGGCAGCTGGTGGTGGGCGTGAGCGAGGGGTTCCATGGCCAGGAATGAAATCAAATACCAATCACCCCACACCCACACGCCACCAAACACACCTGGAAAAGCAGAACAAATTCCTGGAGGGATGGCATCCATGGCCCTAGGGAAGGAAGACCAGATTCCCACGAGTGCAGGAAAAGGCTGTCCTTGACACTGAGCAGGCAGCACTTCTAGGATGGCCTCAAGGGCCTGGGGGATGGAGGTATGGAGGAGGCTGACTTTACCCCACACCCTTCACTACCTCTTCAAATTGCTCCAGGCATTCATTACCCACTAAGCCAAATAACTGATTCTCATCTCACAAATGTATGTATTCAAAGACGATCCTAGCAAACTGTTTAAAGAAAACACTGGATACGGACTCTCTGATGTGTCTGTAAGTCAAGGCATGGAGATGAAGCTCCTCTCTTTTCTTTTTCTTTTTTTTTTTTTGAGACGGAGTTTCGCTCTTGTTACCCAGGCTGGAGTGCAATGGCGCCATCTCGGCTCACCGCAACCTCCGCCTCCTGGGTTCAGGCAATTCTCCTGCCTCAGCCTCCTGAGTAGCTGGGATTACAGG
>CAUYOR010029799.1:0-13089 GCA_963573925.1 Callimico goeldii
CCGCGCCCCCCGCCCCCCCCCCCCCCGCCCGCCCCCCCCCCCCCCGCGGCGGCGACGGAAACAAAGGAAAGAAGGACAAAGGAGAAAGAAGGAAGAGGAAGAACGGAAAGGAAGAGGAAGAAAAGAAGGAAGAAGGAAGAGGAAGAAAAGAAGGAAGAATGAAGAGGAATAAGGAGAAGAAGAAGAAGACCATGACCAAGTTGTCATCATCCTAGGTCGGGAATCGAAAGCATGTGAATGTAGATAGTGCGGGCCCCAATGGAGCTGCCATCGGATTACACTTCTGTGAAGCTGGGTGAAGCCTGTAGGACTAATCCCTGTAGTAGTGCCTGGATAATAAAAAGAGAGGATGGCCGGGCGCGGTGGCTCAAGCCTATAATCCCAGCACTTTGGAAGGCCGAGGCGGGTGGATCACGAGGTCAAGAGATGGAGACCATCCTGGTCAACATGGTGAAAGCCCGTCTCTACTAAAAATACAAAAAATTAGCTGGGCATGGTGGCGCGTGCCTGTAATCGCAGCTACTCAGGAGGCTGAGGCAGGAGAATTGCCTGAACCCAGGAGGTGGAGGTTGTGGTGAGCTGAGATCGAGCCATTGCACTCCAGCCTGGGTAACAAGAGCGAAACTCCGTCTCAAAAAAAAAAAAAAAAAAAGGGAGAGAGGATTTGAAGTGATGTCCAACAGGCGTCCAATACAAACGTGCTCTTTCCTCTGCCGAGAACACTCTTCTTCCAGAAATCCAAATGGTACACTCTCATGGCTCAGATGTCATCTTATTAGAGAGGCCTTCCCCAAGCGTCTGATTTAAGAGAGTAACCCGCCACCCCCCACCACAGAGCTCCATTTCCCCATGTCTGTTTTTCTGCTGTGTATGTGCTGTGCTTTGCACAGTCTGAAATATTTATAGATTTAATTGACTATTTGTCTACAATCTGCATCTCTGCAGCTAGAATGCAAATTCCATGAGGACAGGCACTTTGTGTTTTGTTTACTGCTGTATCCCTAGAACAAGGCATACACAAAGAGATATATATCCAGATCTTTCACATTTAAAATAAAATTATGACTCCTATATGGTTTTGCTGGATATTTTCCTATAGAGGGAAACATACAAAAATTAAAAATTCCTAAAGATTGTGAACTATTTTGAAGTTTCTGGAAAAAGTAAACAAAAAACATGAGCGTGGTCAGCTGATAAACTTTACTGAATCTTATTTAACATCAGCTTTAACTCTATAAAAGCTTAATATTAGCTAGACAGCAGGAAAATAAAATTTTCATTATAAATGATTTCCTAAACAGAGTCAAGGACTCTATCAACAGGAAAAACAGGAAAAAAAAAAAAAAGAGAGGAAAAAATCTCTTTCCCTGAACCATCTAGGTCCCTTGCAGTTTTAGAGCTATTTAAAACCTCTGGGACAGTGCATTTAACTGACATTCAAATCATTTCTCTTTAAGAAACAAGGACTAGGCCAGGTCCGGTGGCTCATGCCTGTAATCCCAGCACTATTGAAGGCTAAGATGGGAGAATAGCTTGGGACCAGGAGATCAGTCTGGTCAACACAGCCAGACCCTGTCTCTACAAAAATAAAAAATAGGGACTTAAATATTAGTGATCTGCAGACAGGTAAGATGTGATGGATTCAGGAACAAGATAAACAGTATGACGATTTAACGTACTGTTTTACAACGAACACAATCTGTTTAATAATGTCTACTGCTGTGACTATGAACCATCTCTCCTCGGAAGTCTTAAGTGGCACTCTGGTTCAATGTTACCTTTAGAGGCTTACGAGGAATGCTGAGAATCTTTTAACATTTACAGGTCTCATTTAAGCCAACGCTGCTGGATGACCATCTTATTTTAAAGTCCCACGGAGAAAAGAGGAAATCTAAATGCCCCCTTTAAGAGTCTGTATCTTCACTGAGACAATTCTATTCTGCAGTTAACTCAGTCCTAGCAAAGCGGAGGGTCTACTTTGAATAGAATGGGAGGCAGATTTGCCCTAAGCAGTTCCCAACTTGAAGGGGCCCAAGATATTTTCCTTTCACATCATTATATGCAGATCTAATAAAGCCATCAAACTTTCCGTGTAACAGTCTATATTTCTGATACACATTATTAGAGACAGCCTGTAGTTCCTTTTTAAAAATGCTACATGAGGCTGGGCATAGTGGCTCACATCTATAATCCTAGCACTTTGGGAGGCTGAGGTGGGTGGATCACTTGAGGTCAGGAGTTCGAAACCAGCCTGGTCAACAGGGTGAAACCCCATCTCTATTACAAATAGAAAAAAATTAGCAGGGCATGGTGGCACATGCCTGTAATCCCAGCTACTTGGGAGGCTGAGGTGGGAGAATCATTTGAACCCGGGAGGTGGAGGTTGCAGTGAGCTGAGGTTGTGCCACTGCACTCCCTGGGCAACAAAGCAAGACTCCATCGCAAAAATAAATAAAAATAAAATAAAATAAAGTGCTGCATGATAGTAACTTTTTTCATTCTTTCTGGCAAATTTAATTTTCTCTTATCTCTGGCTCAAAACTTTCTAGTTCCTTTGGTCCAAGGATTGAAGAGTCTGGAATCCTATGGAAACATGGATTTCCATAGCAGGTTGGTGCTTCTCAGTCCAATATGGTCTATCCCCGTGCCATTACTCAAAGTGTGGGTTAGCACCAGCAGCACCAGCATCATCTGAGAGCTTGTCAGAAATGCAGATTCTCAGGCCCACTCCAACTACTGAATCGGAATTTGTGTTTTAACAAGATCCTAGGTGACTCCTTGCATGTCTGAGAAACATTGTTTCAGAGAAGTAGAAAATGAGAGAGCTACCATCATTCCCAATACATACTCTCGGGTCTTGGTGTTTTGATCTCTTACACTGTTGATTCTTTTTTCTTACAGCCACATTTCTGGAATACGTTAGTAATTTATCTCTAAAAATAGTAAAAGCACATTGTTTTTAGACTTAAAAGATGATGGTATTTATTTTAATCCTTTAAAAAAGTCTTCTCTTTAAGGTGTCATTTACTATTTATCACACAAATGAAGCTCGCTGTATCTTAAGTGTATTGTTTCTTGTTTATGTCTGTCTCCATAGTGCCCCAGAGGACCTTCACTGGGTTTTATCTCTCTTTGCAACTCTAACTCTGCATACGTTCAGATTTTTGTAAGCAGTTGTAAATGATTATAAAAAGAAGGTGATCCATGGTGTCTTTTGTCTCGAACAATTAACCCACAGATGCAAAAAGCTAGAATCAAACTGCTCTTCTCAATTTCATTATGGAAAGACAATAACAAAATTCTTGCTAAAATCTATATAGATAAAATCTGTCTTTTTTCCTACCAATTTCCTTTTTCCTACCAATCCCTTTACCATATCACAGTAAGAGATAAGATAGTCTGACCGAATGTAAGACCAGGCTGTCACTACCCAGGACTTCTCCAAACAGTTAGCAGATTAAATCCATGGCTACTTTGTTCCTTAGTGGAACCCATTTAAAGTCATTCATTTTCTAAATTGTAGAAACCTTTTCTATTACATGCAATTTCTTAAGGATAATCAGTGACAATGCAAACGCAATCAGTACATCAGAGTGCTAGTGCAAGATCATTTTTATGCAGAGTAGCCAAGATCAATTTATTTAATCCTTCAAAAGGCAGTGAGCTTTTCATTTTGGTTCCTCTATCTACAGAATTTCCTGTTAGGAATGGAAGAATTTTTTTTCTAAGGAATATATCTACATGCCGTGAATGCCTTTTTCATGTCATTCCTTAGCAGCTTTCTATCTTTGAAAAAAAGGGATCAACAATTTCCATTACCTTCTCTAATTGCTGTGCATGGTGGTAATATACAGCTTTTTTGAAGAGCTTTTTGAACCTCACTCCTACAAACTTTCAACACTTTACTTGAATTTCTTGATAATCTACCAAGCTATCTACTTTCTCTGGCCAACTGTTTTGTAAAAAACTTATTCAATTCTTTGTTTAAGTACATAGATTTACTTCTCTCATTCTTTTTATGTTCCTAGCATAATTGTAACTATTAATAGTTATATAATGTTAACATGTTTATATTAATATTAACATAATAGTTATACTAGAAACATTAAAATTTATATATTTATATCATACAAATTTTTATATATTATAGAAATTGTATTATATAATACATATATATTTATATTAATATATTACTGAATTAATAAGATATACAACATATGATATATTAAATATTTCTATTAATGTGTTAATTACTATAGTGATGTATATTGTTAATTATTGTATTAATTAATATAGTTATATAAACATATGAATTTTTATATGTATAAAAAATATATAAACTTACAATCCCAGCTACTCTTCTACCACTACAACCCTAGCTCAGGCCCATGAGACTTGCATTCACTGCTACATGAAATTTTTCATTGCTTTGCATTGTGCCCTAATTATTCCACGGGAAACATGCTTATCTACCCCATGTAAACTACTTGATGGGAATTACAGAAATCAGTAAAATACCTACCACCACCCTGAGCCCCTTATACTATTCTGAGCACCTACTACAACCTTGAACACATACACACTTCTTTGTTGGATCAACATCCATTGACTGGCTTTTACTCTTTCGCCAGTAGATGAAGCCTGTTATCAATATGGGCAACGTGTAATTGAGAGTTGAGGTAATTATCTAGGAAGTAAAAGCAAAAAGTCAATCACTCTCTCCAGCTTTCATTTCTCTCCCATAATAAAACTTGCAAAATCAGCAGTCTGGATACTCCCAACCTGAATCCACATGTAGTTGCTAGTTAGTAGCTCAGACTTCTGTATAAAATAGTTTGTTTAGAAGCAGTCACAGTTAGCACAGAGCTTTGTAAAACACAGAACCAGTATGACCAATATTTCTCCATATGAGCACAGACTTTCACTTTACTGTATATATTATGTTTCAAATATATCAACCATACTAGAGGTTACTTATCATTTTCTTTTAAAATCTTATCTTTCTTTTTTGCAGGATGCAAAGCAAAGATGAAAACCCCTAAATTTTTGTAGATTAGAGACAAAGAAGCAGGCTTTTTAATAAATATTAACATTTGCTTTGTTTTTAATTAAAACTCTTTCCACTGTATACATGAAGTCTGTAGCTGTATTGGTTTTTAACAAAATTTTTTTTAAATTTTGTGTGTGTACACAATTTGGAAATAGAACCATATTTATTATTATACTTATTTATAATCACCTTATTGGAAAAAAGTGTCTAACATGTTATACCGAAATGTGAAACTCACATCCATGCACTAGTAAGCATATACAAACACATTTAATGGCTCCTACTATGCTAGGCACTACTGAGAATCAACTGTAGAACAAAATTCAAGCTTTAGTTCCTGTTTGATAATGTGTTTCACTGAATTACAGAAGGCCGCATATTTAAATATTTTTATTATATAAATTATGTCTTAAAAGTGTATATAAATTCCTTTGCTAGTTAGATTTGAATGAATACAATGGCATACTTTGATTTCAGAAATATAAGTAACAATATACTGCATTAGTCATCTTCAAAGACTAGGAGGTCTTCACACCTTTCTCTCAGTTTCCCTTGCCAGGACCAAAAAAGGATACTATAAATGTCATGTTGTAAATGATAAATCACATTTTTATGGACTTGGAAGTTAATTTTGCTTAGAAGCATTTTTATGGACTTTGGAAGCTAAAGAATAAAGGCAGCTAGTTTGTAGGATCAAAAACTTTCCTTCCAGGGAGTGACATTCGGTTTTTTTTTTTTCCCTCCACATTCACCATTGGTTTCAGTTTCCTCTTCCTATTTTTTCACTGCTAAGAGGTACAAGCTGAAAACAATATACTTACTTAAGGCAGCTTTTCACCTAGCCTCTCAATTGAAAGTAATTTTGTTGTTGTTGTTATGTAGTGGAAACAATAAAACAGTTTGGAAAGGCCTCCCCACTGACTTGCTCTTTCTTCCTGTGATCCAGAATCACAGATGAACCATGATTCTTTTCAGGTGTCCACACTCCTTTAAAAACATGAGAAAGGCTGGGTCCAGATCCAAGAGGTGCATTTGGTTAGTGTATGGCACTCATAGCAATGAACGATGACCTTAGGAAGGGGCATGTGACCCAGGTCTGGTCATTGAGATCCCATTTTCTGCCCTTCTTATTGTCCCTCAAAGGGTTTGTGAAAAACCGAAGCAGCCATCTTGCCACTACTAGAGAAGGTAGGTCACCTGGGTAAGGATGGTGCAACAGAGACGTGGAACCTGGATCTCTAGCGACACTATTGAGCCACCAAATTAACCAACCTCGAAACTGCCCTATTTCTGAAGTTTCTGTAACATAAAATAAAAATTACTAATCTTTAAAGCCAGTAGAAGTAGAGGTTTTGGTTATTTGCAACCGAAAATGAATAGAGTCCCCTCTGTCTTGTGCTGTGATGAGGCAGGGCAAAAATCAAAATGTAAGGACGACTTCTTCATACTTCACTCTACAAGTAGCAGGAGGAAGGGAGAAAGATGAACACAGGGCCTAAACATGAACACTCCGTTCACATACTGTCTCATTTAACCTCAGTGCTCACTCACTCGTTCCATAGTCTATTAAAGAACACGAAATTCTCTCTCATTTTGCAAACCCTTACGCTTAAAGAACTCATAGGCCAATGGATGAGACAGATGCATCTACCAAAATCTCTACCTCGCTGTGCTCATACGCCATCTGCCAAGGAAGTCCTAAGCAGCACCTAATTTAACCTGGGAGTGAGAAGCTAATTATTAGGCTGGATTCAAGGAAATGGACTGTTCAGGGAAGATTCTAGAAGGAATTTTTTTTAAGTTACAAAGATATTTTTCTTTAATTTATCCGAACACTACACATTCATGAAGCCATTTATTTCAGAGCGAATCTAAGTGACTCTTGGAGTTGATCTTGAAGAAAGAGCCTTAGACAGACATAGCAGAGAAGGGACCATCCAAGAAGGGAATAGGGTGCATGAAAGCACAAAGCATGAGAGAGCACCTCTGGGGAAATCAAATTAACCCCAAAGGGCAGGGCAAAACTGCACGTGAGGGAGTGCTGGCAATGACCTTAGAGGAACAGACACCGGCCAGACAACGAAGGTCTTTATCCTAGTGAAAGTCAAGCACTACCAGAGGATCACAAGTGACAGGGGGTGTAATCTGATATGCTTCTCAGGAAAACCACTCTGGCAGTAGAAGAAATGATACATTTGGAAGAGGAAGAGTTAAGAGAGAAATGGACAAGACTCTGAAGCTATTGCAGAAACCCAATCCAACAAATGGTAAGGACCTGAGCAAAGACAATGAAAACAGGGACCATGAGGATGATTAAAAGAAATTATTGTTTGGGTTGAGCACGGTGACTCATGCCTGTAATCTTAGCACTCTGAGGGCCAAGGCAGACAGATCCCCTGAGGTCAGGAGTTCGAGACTAGCCTGGCCAACATGGCAAAACCCCATCTCTACTAAGATACAAAAAAAATTAGCAGAGCATGGTGGTGAGCACCTATAATAATGGCTACTCTAGAGGCTGAGGCAGGAGAATTGCTTGAAACCAGGAGATGGAAATTGTAGTGACCCAGGATTATGCCACTGCACTTCAGCCTGGGTGACACAGTAAGACTCCATCTCAAAAAAAAAAAAAGTATTGTTTAATGGCAGAAAGTTCATGGAGGGAGGGCACGAGGTAACTTAAACTGAATCCCTAGGACTGGACTGGATTGGACAATAGGGGAGAGGACTGTGCAGCCAAGAGGGACAGGGCACTTCTGGAGAGGGGATAGTACCCAGGCCAGCAGCCATAGGGAGAGCGCCGCATGTCCTGACCCCAAATATTCTAGCCCATTGTCACCATGACAGTCATAACCCATCAGAACTGACGATCTCAGAAAATGTTTTCTGTAGCTGTGAACAAACTGTCAATGGATTCCTATTCCCAGCCCTCCCAAGCCTCAAAGTAACAGAAAACTTCAGGTGGATATTAATATGCTGATTTATTTTATGCATAGATAAAACATAATGTAATACAAGGGAAATGGAAGAATACGTTGAATGTCTTTTTACATTTAGAAGCATGAGTCCAAAATTAAAGAGAAATAATTGGAAATAACTTTCCTTTCTTAATGTGGCTAGTTGGTGTAGATCACACTGTGTAAATGCAACAGTTAAATTGCATTATTTGTATTTGTTTGTGTATGTTGTATAGGATATAGAAAATATATAAATACGGATGTATTTTTATGAGCCTTCTGATTGAATTCTTAGAGACACAGATGTTACCTATAAAAAAAAAAGTACTTGAAGCTCTCGTTGAGATTCTGTAAGAAAGATAAACGGCTTTCTATAAACAAATGAGAAACTAAACCCCTAAGGGGCAGATTTTTTGGCCTATGGCAGTTGCTTAAACCTGGTTGTTTTCCCCTGAGTCCCCCTATTGCTGACTGAGAGTCAGCAGTGGCTGCACCGGTATCTCTCTCCAACATGTCTGGTTTATATAACAGTAACTGAGGTTAATTTTTTTCTCACTGCCTACCAGAGAAAAGTTGTATTAGATGAGTAGGAGTTAGGGGATAAGGGATGCCTACTACTGATGGAAGAAAAAAAATGCATGAACTTATGGGCAAAGTTCCCACTGAGATGCATTTCCCATTTGCAAGATTAAAACAAGTGTTATTAGCATACTAAAGGTGAAAACCATGCATAGCAGAACTATAGCAGCACCAGACGCTTCAGGGCATGTTCACAGTTGAGTGGGTTTTTGAGCTAGCTCTTATAACTGAGTATCAGCGGTGGGTGCCATGGCTCACGCCTGTAATCTCAGCGCTTTGGAAGGCCAAGGCAGGCAAATCACAGGGTCAGGAGTTTGAGACCAGCCAACATGTTGAAACCCCATCTCTACTAAAAATACAAAGAATTAGCTGGGCATGGTGTCAGGCGCCTGTAATCCCAGCTGCTCAGGAGGCTGAGGCAGGAGGATGGCTTGAAGCCAGGAGGTGGAGGTTGCAGTGAGCCGAGATCGCGCCATTGCACTCCAGCATGGTCAATAAGAGCAAGATTCCATCTCAAAAAAAACGAACAAACAAACAAAAACCCTGAGTAACAGACAGAAACAGGAAGAAGAAAGAGTACTCCAAGTGAAGGAACAGCATGAGCAAGAAATGGAGTCTAGAAAGAAGATAGTAATCACATGGCTTAATGCAAATTATCTCCTCTTTGATAACCTCCCTCAGGCCTGGGACACCACTCTGGGGCCCTCATAGCACCTACCATATGTGTTATGGTTGTTTCTTTATGGATGTCTCTTCCCAGCTGAAATGCTAACTCCTGAAGATCTGGAGCTGTAATTTTTTTCATCTTTGCATTCGTAGCACATAAAACCACATGAGGTATGTAATCGGTATTTGACAACATCTTGCTGAATGAATGGGGTCTGGCCTGTGTGCATCAGTGAACATGATCCCAGTTAGCTGAAACCAGAGTGAATGGGAGTGATGAGATAGAAAATGAAATAAGAAATGGAGCTTGAAGCCAGATCATGAAAAACTCAAGCCTCATAATTCAGGAGTTTGGATATCATACAGAATGAACTACTTTCATCATGAAAGATTCGTGGTGGATAACCTAAAAAGAACCTGTTGTGATGGTCAAGAGGCCAGGAAGATAAGAGGATATGAGAGACCATGTGATAAACCATGTGAGTTACAGAGGACTTGGTCACTGCCTATAATTCAGGTGCCAGCATGGTACCGAATACTCTATACACACTATTTTATTAAATCTTCACAATTCTCTAAATTAAGCACTTTTACTCCCATCCTAGAGATGATGAAACTGAGGGCGCCTATAAATGAGGACACCTGTAGATCCTTAAGTCTAGGTTTCCTTCCCATCTGAACCTGACAACAAAGCATTCTTTTGAGCAAACATGCATGAAGAGCCTAGATGGAAAGAAACTCCGGCCGGGCGTGGTAGCTGACGCCTATAATCCCAACACTTTTGGAGGCCAAGGTGGGCAGTTCACAAGGTTAGGAGATCAAGATCATCCTGGCTAACACGGATGTTATATATTAATTTTTCCTTACATGACTGATATTTCACTTTTTTATGATACCAAGCCCACTGTTATTTCATACCATGGCTAACTCACACTTTGTAATCTGTCCTTAGGTAACCAAGAGTCAACTAAATTAGTCATTCAAGATGGAGTGAAACCCCATCTCTACTAAAAACACAAAAAATTAGCCAGGCTGGCGGCATGTGCCTGTAATCCCAGCTACTCGGGAGGCTGAGTCAGGAGAATCACTTGAACCTGGGAGGTGGAGTTCGCAGTGAGCTGAGATCACACGGCTGCACTCCAGCCTGGGCAATAGAGCGAGACTCCGTCTCCAAAAAAAAAAGAAAAGAAAAAGAAAAAGAAAATTCCAACACTGACCAAGAAGAAGCACATTCCTTCTCAGGACTGGGGCTATTCTGCCCAGGATGGAGTCTCTCAAGGGAACGCATGGCTGGTATCCACTGACACATATATAAAATTATATCTTTGCAGTGACTTAACCTTATGGTAAAAATTTAGACGCCAACTTTAGAACATGCAGAGGTGCATAGTTTTTATTTCGTTTTATTCTTCTTATACAAGAGCAGAATTATTTGACAACCTTTACTTAAATTTCTACGGAAAATTTTCCAGTCTTAGATAACCATGCAAGGTATATTTACAGGGATAATTATTTTCTTCTTGAAGGCATTGATTTGCTCTTATTTGTCTTTGTATTTGTCATAATAGACCACTTCACACATATGTGAAGTTTCATAATGGATTTTAAACTAACCTAAACTTAATCAGTTTGGGTATGATAGAAGGTAAATCTGACCAGATGAAGACACTGAGTGATAACCTAATTTTGTCTTGTGAGTCAAGACTTTTAGTAATATTTGCAATGACAGGATTATTTTTTAAGCAGGGAAAGAAAAAGAGGGTAGGAGGGAGGGAAGGAAGGAGACAAGAGAGAGAAAGAGGGGGAAGGAAGGAAAGAAAGAAAAAAGGAAGGAGGAAAGGTAGGGAGGGAGGGAAGAAAGGAAGGAAGGACGGAAGGAAGGGAGGGAGGAAGGAAGGGAGGGAGGGAAAGACAGACCACAAACCTCACTTTGTGGTATATAGTAGTATTTGTCAAGAGACAGCCTCTTAAAGCAGGTTGCTCTCAGGAGGCAAAATCCTGAGCGCGCACAAGTTAAGGTTTATTGCCCTGGTCAAAAACAAACAAACAAGTATAGGGAGGAAATGCGAAGATCCTTCTTGCCTGGAACGAAGGTAGGCAGCAAAGAAATGCGGAAGAGAGAAGGATACCTACATCCTTTTTGGAAGAAAACAAGCCTTAGGCAATAAAAAACGGTGATTGTCTCTATTGTAACAGTTCAGGAAGTGAGCAAATGGAGTCAAATCAGAAGAAAAACAGATACAGAAACGAGGAGATCATGTGCAGTTTTACACATCAGTATTGTTATTGCAAAGAAAACCATGTGAACATACCCTCACTTCTAAAAGGGTGTGAGCTGACTTCGGTTTTAATGTTGATGAACATCTGACACAACACAGCATCTTCATGGATGTGCTCTCAGCACACGCTCATTTCAAGTACTCATTGATCTCAGCTTGTTGCCCTTTAGTTGTTTCCCTCACTAGCTCAAATAAAGTCAAGAAGTCTCTGAAACATTCTTTTTAAAGAACAGAATCAATCTCTCTAGTCTTTCGTTCTTTGTACTGTAAAAATATTTTTACTGAGCATGTGCTAAACATGAAAGCATGAATTTGCCATGTGAAGAGTTCACAACACGGCTGTGCCATGGGTAAAGTGACGATAAAAGACACATTGCAGAATGAGGGAGTTTTAAACTTGTGACAGGGAGAGGTGGCACGTATGCAAAGAACCATAATTCACAGAGTGTCACAAGAGAGAAGCATGCCGCTAAGAGTTCAGAAAAAGGAGACACTTTTTCTCATCATTCCACTTCTGGCTGGAATGATCTGAAGAAGTTCCATGTGGAAGAAAATGAGCACATTTCTTGAACTTCAAAATGCCCCCTGATGGCTTACTGCAGCCTTGAACTTCCGGGCTCAAGTGATCCTCCCACGTCAACCTACCAAGTAGCTGGGACCACAAATGCGGGCAACTGCACACTCCTAAAAAAGACACACACACACACACACACACACACACACACACATTTTGTAGAGTTGGGGTCTCTCTGTGTTTTCCAGGCTGGTCTCAAACTCCTAGGATCAAGCAATCCTCCCACCTCAGCCTCCCAAACTGTTTGGATTACAGGCATGAGCCACTGCACTTGGCTTACTTGGCTTTTAGAAAGAGATTTTACCTGATGACGGAATCTTTGCTTTCTGCTCTGTGTGATTGCTGGTTGATGAAGAAGAGAAATCCTAACCTATCAGGGTGTCCCTAAGCTAAACATAATAGCACACAAAAAATACCCACCTATAGAATTTCTAGTAATGTTTTCAAATCAGGAACAATCAACAGAAGCAAAGTGGGCGGTAGATCCAGCAGTGTACTGTGGGACAATCCACCCTCTCACTCCTTATGTTTCACCTCATTTATACGAAGGAACTATTTCTATTCTACCTATCTTTGCACCTGAAAAAATAAATAATGTAACAAATAAAAAACTCAACACTATTGGCTGAAATATGTAAAGTTTTAATATTAGTGGTGATGCCACCATGTTTAGCTTTCACTCCTGGCACTTCTGTATATGCCAGGAGCCCTTCTAGTGGATTGGGGATATCAAAATTCCATCCCTAACCCCTACCTCCAAAATCTTGCCTGCCTCTGTCCCCTTCTAAAATTCCTCACCCTTCTGAAAAGAGTAGGGTTCAGCAATCAAAAACGATGAGTTCGTGTCCTTTGTAGGGACATGGATGAATCTGGAGAACATCATTCTCAGCACACTGACACAAGAAAAGAAAATGAAATACCACACATTCTCACTCATAGGCAGGTGAGGAAAAATGAGAACACATGGACACAGGGAAGGGAGTACTA
>CAUYOR010029800.1:0-15793 GCA_963573925.1 Callimico goeldii
ATTCAAGATGAGATTTGGGTGGGAACACAGCCAAACCATATCAGAGGGAGAGAGAGAGACAGATGGAGAGAGGGAGAGGGAAAGGGAAAGAGACAGAGGGAGGGAGGGAGGGAGGGAGGGAGGGAGAGAGAGAGAGAGAGAGAGAGAGAGAGAGAGAGAGAGAGAGAGAGAGAGAGAGAGAAACCACTGACCCAGCTTCTGTAATTATTAAAAGAGCAAAACTTTTGCTTTTGACAGATGATACTAGAAAATAGCATACACATGGTTCCGATTATATGACCAAAGCTCATGCCTTTTTAAGCATTAAACCCCCTTTCCATCCTTATAAATGGGGGTAGGACCAAAAAGCAATTTAAGCAGAGTAAAGCAAGTATGTGAGCATGTAGATGTGTGCCTCTGTGTGCGTGTGCTCTGTGTGTGCACATGTGTGCCTCTCTGTGTACAAGTGCATTGCTTGTGTGTGTGCATGGGCACTGTGTGTGTGCCTCTGGGTGTGCCTGTGTCTGTTTCTGTGTGTGCTTGTGTGTGTGTGTGTCTGTGTGTGTGTGTCTCTGTGTGTCTCTGTGCATGTGCCTGTGTGTCTGTGCCTGTGTGTTTGTGTGTGTGTGTGTGTGTGTGTGTGATCGTGTTAATTTAATGAACCTAGTGAAGTTAAATAAGAAAAAGTAAATTTGTTTATTTTATCTCAACAAAAGCACCCTTAAGCCATGCTAGGCCTTTGTACTGAAAGAAGTTGCGTCCCTGGGTGGCCACAGCCTGTGGGTCCTGTTGTTCAAAGCTGAAGACTTCCTTTCCACCAAGGGACGGGGTGGTGAGCAGGACAGGCTGGATTTCTACGTAATCCTCTCCCTTGTGTAGTCAGTCATTGCACACCCTGAACAACTTTCACTACAACCCCCATTTCTCACTTAAGGCACAGGCCATAAAGACTTTGCTGCCGGGGAGGGATAGCCTGGGGATAAATGCCAAATGTGGGTGAAGGGGTGGAAGGAAGCAAAACACACTGCCATGTGTGTACCTGTGCAACTGTCTTGCATGTTCTGCGAATGTACCCCAAAACCTAAAATGCAATTAAAAAAAATAAAAAAAAATTAAAAAAATAAAAAAAAAATAAAAATCTTCAAAAAAAAAAAAGACTTTGCTGATAAAACAGCTCGCATTCAAGAAGCTGGCTGATAGTCACCAAAACAGAGATGGCAAGAAGAGTAACCTCTGGTCATCCTCACTGCTACGCTGTCACTGGCACCATGACAGTGTCAGAACGTTACCCTATGCAGTCTAAAAACGGGAGGCACGAATAATCCACGTCTTGTTTGGCAAATCATCAATAAATAACCGTAAAAATGGGCACCGTGTCTATGGAGTAGCCACCCTTTTATTCCTTTACTTTCTGAATAAACTCGCTTTCACTTTACCCTGTGAATTCGTCCTGAATCCTTTCTTGTGCAAGATCCAAGAACCCTCTCTTGGGGTCTGGATCTGGACCCCTTTCCAGGAACACTAAACCTGCTCGTCCTCTCTAGGCGGGTCCTGGCCGGGTGTTCCTGAGGACCCTGCCAGGAAGAGAGGACTGCTCCTTGGCAACTGTTGCTTTGTTCTTTCCAGGAACACTAAACCTGCTCGTCCTCTCTAGGCGGGTCCTGGCCGGGTGTTCCTGAGGACCCTGCCAGGAAGAGAGGACTGCTCCTTGGCAACTGTTTCTTTGTAATTGGCCCTGGGACATTGTCAGAATGGAGATACTTTGACATCCTATTGTATGTGAACATATAGAGGAAAGAATCAGCAACATTTATTTATGTCATCAACCGAGGCATGACTTCCAAAAGATCAGAGCCCTTTGCATTGGCAAACGCACCCTATCTCATTCATTTGTGATAATTCACAGGAAAACACACACCTCTCTGCCCATCATCTGTCCTATTTTTTTCCTGTCTCATTCTTGGAACTCTAAAGATAAAGCTACCCAGTTAGGATGACTGTGATGGCCCACAACTAAATGACAGGCCATGAGGTTGCTATAAAGGACACTTTTATTACAAAGCCAATGCCATGCTTGTGTGTGAGACTGGAGATGTACAGCAGCAAACTCATTCCGGGTTCAAATCAGCAATCATTACATTAGCTTTACACATTTTGAGATATTAAAACACAGGTCATGTATAGAGACTATCATCAAATTTGCCAAATTTATAGTTTGATGAATTACTTCGACCCCTCCAAAAAGAAAAAGAAAATCTTGCTGGCATTATGTTTCTTAATTGATTTTGTTTTTGAGACGGAATCTTGCTCTGTCACCCAGGCTGGAGTGCAGTGGCATTATCTCCACTCACCGCAACCTCCACCTCCCTGGTTCAAGTGATTCTCCTGCCTCAGCCTCCCAAGTAGCTGGGATTACAGGTATGAGCCATCTTGCCTGGCTAATTTTTGTATTTTTAGTAGAGACAGTGTTTTGCCATGTTGGCCAGGCTGGTTTCAAACTCCTGACTTCAAATGATCCTCCTGCCTTGTCCTCTCGAAGTGCTGGGATTACAGGCTTGAGTCATTATGCCCAGCCTGATATTTATTTTAATCCTTCAGGCGATTATAATGGACCTTTCCCTTAATTTGAAGTGAGAATATGCTAAAAAAATAGATATCACGTTTATTGTATTGAACTAACTACTTAGTTTTAACGCAGGATTGATGCTTTGTAAAAAGAATATCCATATTCTTTTCTTAAATTAACTAAGTTCTTGATACAAATATTCTACCAATTCTATTTTCACGCACACTACTCTACTAAGACTTTTGGTAGGTTAGTTCTTGATCTTCAGAAAGTCATAGGATATTTGTATGTTTATATATATAATTTATAAATACATAATGTATTTATATATACAGATGCACACTTGCAAATATATATTATAAATGTAAAATACATATATTACGTACTTAGAATAATTACTATTATTTGAATATTATTAATGTGCTAATTTTTAATAATATAATAATAATCAAGCAACAATTAAATACCAGGCATTGTGCTAATTGTTTAATATGCATTATTGTATTTATTCATCCAGCAATTATTAAAATAGATGTATAACACCTATTATTATTTAATCAGTGTAGTTATTGTACACTTATTTTTTTTTTTTATTTGAGACGGAGTGTCGCTCTTGTTACCCAGGCTGGAGTGCAATGGCGCAATCTCGGCTCACCACAACCTCCGCCTCCTGGGTTCAGGCAATTCTCCTGCCTCAGCTCCTGAGTAGCTGGGATTACAGGCGCGCACCACCGTGCCCAGCTAATTTTTTGTATTTTTAGTAGAGACGGAGTTTCACCATGTTGACCAGGTTGGTCTCGATCTCTCGACCTCGTGATCCACCCGCCTCGGCCTCCCAAAGTGCAGGGATTACAGGCTTGAGCCACTGCGCCTGGCTCTGTACATGTATTTTAATAACTATTAGACTGAATAAATTAGATAGTCTATACCGGGATGGACAGATACCCACAAGCACAGAAAATTTCATGCACAGAAGCCTAGATTATTGTTATACCTATTTTACAAATGAGAAGAGGAGGAAAGTTGATTTGTCTGAGGTCACACACAGCTAGCATGCACAGCTGTGAGAATGAAACCCAGTCCTCTCTGACTGTAAAGCTACGCTCCTCACCAAGGCAGAAATAATTAGAACAGTCTATTCCCCAGAGCAGGAACTGCGGGCAGATGCCAGGAGGGCCACCTGGGGTGGGATCTGTCATTCAAGAAGAATCTTTAAGATGACTCACAGCATTATCTGCCAGGGAGACTGTGTCCCCAGAAGGATGGAAAGAAGACAGCCAGCGGCCATAAACCAACCTTAAAACACACACATAGGACCTGACAGCAGAATCTGCAGTGCACTGTGGGTCACTGTGTGTTAAGAGGTGTAATTAAATGTTGCCAGTGCAAGTACATACACATACATTCATGTATTTAAAGTATTAATTTAGAGGATGTAAGTATTTGAAATACATGACAGTTTCTGTAATCTTACATTAGCATTCCACCACTGAAAAAAAAAAAAAAGGAAAGAAGCAGCTCATCCGGCCGAGAAATAGAATCATCTGGGCCTTCACTCACCTCTAATGGCCTGATCCAGGAGTAATTTACTGACACTGGGATGAAAATTGCATGGAAATGATGGGGACGTTGGCACTGGGAAGGTGGAGTGAAATTGGACATGATCAGCATTTGTTTGTCCAAATACAATTCCAGATGTGTAACCACCAACAAGCACAGGAGAGTCCATGCACAGAAGCCCAGAACCCCAGCAGCCTCATCTTCTCTTAAGCAATACCTTTTTTTCCCATGATAAGATGAAGAAGGAACCCCCCCCCCCCAACCCCTCCATCAGGCAGAGAGAATGCTGGGGAAGAAAGGTGCCCCTCTGCCTGCACAGGTCAGTGAGCGGCAGCCAACATGGAGAGGTCACTGGGCAGGCAGAGTGGCCATGCCCCTACCCCCAGTTCAGCAGCCCCTACCTGAATATGCCACACTCAAGGGGCAGATGGAGGTGGAGCCACCCAGCCCTGTGGCTTGGAGATTGCCCAGGGAGGGAACGTGAGATAACCCTCAGACTTTATAGACAGTGCTGATCTCAGTCACACAGCCTTTCCCTTGAGCCCTGTGATACCTTTCACTTCAGGAAACAAAACATTGAGTGTGCTCCATTTTAATGAGAGAGGGTGCTGTGCCTCTTATTTGGATGCTGTTTCAAAATAAATAAAATATAATTGGCCACGGCAGCCTAGACAGATAGTTCAAAAACTGGCTGCTGAATGATGATATTGTTTTTATGTGTTTTTCAAAGGATAGTATTTTTCAGGTCTAAAGGATTAATTGGTCGGAGTATATACCTTAGCTTCTGGACATGAAACACTGTTTGATGTAATGATTGAAGCGTTCAAACAATTTCTCTCAAAACTCTGTAGATCTCAATTCCTGTTCAGTGTTTCTCTAAACAAGATGTTAAAAGGCAATGTTCTATTTTTTAAGGTGGAATATTAGTTGTAGTGTCAGATATTTTCTAAATGAAATATTTGTTACATTCTCTGAGGCTTAAGCAAATGTTTTTTTCTTTGATACTTTGAAGATGTTTCCACTTCACTTCAAAGATATTCAGTGTCCCTGCATAGAATGACAGGTGTCACTTTCTCCAGCATAAGACACGTTCCCATGTGATGTCTTGCTACGTAGCCTCCTGGGTAAGTTAGAAAGAAGGGATGGAAGTCAATGCATCCCATTTATTCTCAAGACACACCCAAGAAGTATGAACTCATATATTTCACAGAGCTTCCAATTTACCTGCCTGTATTTACAAAATAAGTGTATGCTTTCTCCCCAAACATTATGTTTTGCAAGCTACATGCCAATAACCACCACTGAGCATAAGCTGATGTGTTTGCTGAATGAAGCAATGTGAATTATCCTGGTACTTTTCTTTGACTTCGTCACACATTTCAGCTACTTCTGTAAACACTGACCACCCCCGCAACATACCTTTAGTTCTTTTCCCCTAACAAATGTGCTGCCAAATAATGTTTTACTAGAAAATAATGCACATAAATTAGCATGACCAAAACCTATAATTATAGGAAATATATTTCCTTTGTATTCAAGCAAACCTTTCTGTGGACAGAAACAAGCACTTTGTCACATTTCAAGTAAACACGAATTATGAAAACAAATTATTTCAAAGGAGGCAATACAAAAGTGGATGCTGGACTTTCACATTAGAGTGACAGATTTGATACGGAACTTTCTTTTTAAAATCTTAAGCTTTCAATGCTCCTACTGGCAAATGATGTATCAGACCTAGGAATGTAAAATGTAATGAAATAGATTATATCTACTGGAAACATTAGTACCCATTAGATCTGATAACTGTGAGTCTAAATGTGAAACCTCTGCTTTATGAATTATCACAGATGGTATTGTAGATAATGTCTTCATGCTCTCTTGCTAAAAAAACTCCTTATTGAAGGAAGCCCTGAGAATGATTAAAACGCAATTTAGGGCAGCGGTTACGTCAACGGAAAGCAAGGGGGAAGAAAATTGGAGAAGTGCACCCAGGAGACGTCAGCAGTATTCATATGTTATATGCCCAAACTCTACCTTGTGTGCATGGCCATTTGTTATATTATTCTTGATATCTGTGACAAGATGTTATGTACAGATTCCTTCAGGACTCAGAAAATGACAGAAGGCAAGTTCTCCCCTTTTTCAAAGTGAGGTGCTGACCACTGGTAATCCAGCAAATCTTGAGGATATCAAAGGATTGAAATGGAGGAGTCCTGAAAATTGGACATTAAAAAGGCATTAATTTCAAGACCATTTTCTCTGTACTGTAATTTCCCCTCCAGTATGAGATTTCAGTGAAAAGGTGCTCCTCTCCACTTGTCCAGGTGTGAGATGAATTTTGTTCGGTTTGATGTCACTCAGAAATAGATCCTGAGATGAGATGTCAAGTTCTCAGGGTTTATGTAGATGATCCCAGAAAGCACAAGTAGAGAAGTGGGAAAGTGATACAGGAAAGAGAACCAGCAAAGGATGTGTTATCCAACAGATGTCAACTGGAGTAGAATGTCCCTAGGATGAGCGAGTTCCTGCATTCTCATCTTGGGCAGAACAAAGGTAAGAGGACAACCTGGGTCTTTAGACATGTGAGATGGGAGAGACATGACATCTGAATTGCAGATACTGAAGAAACCAGGGAAATGTAAATCCATCACGATTTTGTGAATAACCTAGGGAGGACACTGGACTTCCCAGTCCCTTTGGAGGGGGAAATGTACGTTTTTTTCTTTTAATACCAAATGACTGTATGAGCACAGGTACCATTCGAGTTGAATATCCACTGTCATTTTTGTTAAACATTACGAAATTTATCTACTAGACTGCAGACTCCACATGGGTAGGGTGAGATCTATATTTCTCATAGTTTTCTTCCTAGTTTCTTGCACACGCCTGGCTGGAGGGACAAAGCAAGAAAATGATGTTACTAAGACCCAGATTTGGCCAGGTGTGTTGGATCATGCCTGTTATCCCAGCACTTTGGGAGACCTAGGTGGGTGGATCACTCGAGATCAGGTGGATCACTTGAGCCTGGCCAACATGGTGAAACCTGTCTCTACTAAAAATACAAAAGTTAGCTGGGTGTGGTGGTGCGTGCCTATAATCCTAGCTACTAAGGAGACTGAGGCAGAGTAACTTGAACCTGGGAGATGGAGGTTGCAGTGAGCCGAGATCGCACCACCGCACTCCAGCCTGGGAGACAGAGCAAAACTCCGTCTCAAAATAAAGTAAAACAAAATAAAATCCAGATTCACCCAGTGGGAGCTGGAGCCGGGGAGACTTGGCCGGTGCTGAAAATCTAGCCCAGAGCATGGAGCAAAGGGAAGAAACACTCTGGTCTCTTTCTTCCTCCCACCTCCCAATCTCCCAGCAATGCCTTTCATTGGCTAAATTGAGCCTGATGACAGCTGGCAAGGAGTCATGGGCACTGCAGTTTCCTGGAATCCTGGGCAGACGTGGGGAAGGGTTGGAGACAGATCTGATCTGCAGGTGACCTTCCTGCATGCCCTGGGAACCATATGTGTGAGAGAGCTTGTAGGGAAAGGAAGCAGGCAGGTGCCCCCAGTGACTGCAGTTTGGGAGTTGGCCCCAGGGCACCATTCTCCAGGAGGCAGGATGTCACAACCTTAACTAGAGCAGGATCCCCCCAAATTTAGACCCTTTCTTATGTGGGAGAAGATTAAACTGTTTTTGCATAGGGACAAGCCTTATTGTCACAGGAAAATAGTTTTTTAAAAAAGTATACATGATTAAAATTCTCATGTTAGTGATAACCATTTTTAATTTTAAATACGCTGATTGACCTGACTTTTAAAATGATCTTCAAATATGGGAGGTTTGTGTCACTGCTTTCTAAGAATTATGCAAATTTGGAAAGAAAAGAAAACATTGCCTCTGCAGAGCTCCAGTATATAACTAGTAGAAAAAGATTATTTTCATTTGTATTATAAAGGCAATGCTTTGAGCTAAAATGGGCTCCAGAATTTCCTTCTAAATCCTCCACACCACTTTATCTTTGGATCACTCTTTATAGCGTTACATCACCTCTGATTGAAATTTTCTTTGAATGAAAAGCAAGAAACTCCTGTAATATCATGGGACTGAACCAAGACATGTGGGTGTAATAGGACTGGCTGACATTTGGCAATTCTTGTATCATTTATTTCTTTTTAAATATTATTCACCTTTATTTAGAGAAGAAGGCAAGAATTCTAGGTGAGGAGAGAAGACTAGAAAATAATCGTTAGCAATAAGTTTATTCACTCTGAAGAAGTCGGCTCTGTCCTTGAGTTTGAGTTCTCACTCAGAACCAACAATAGCCAACCCAGAGGTTAACTAGAAACCTTATTCTTGGTAGGTCTGACTGGAGACATACATATTGTGTACATATTCGTATATATATTTAAGTGTATATGTATAATACAGTTATGCACAAAACAAGCATTGTATATTTCATTTTCTCTTTGTTTTGTTTTTGCCTTTTATGAATATTATTTTTATTTTCTCTGTTTTAATATATTTTAAACTATAATAACTACATTATTTAGTTTCATTTTCATTTTGTATAAATGAGTTGATATATTAAAAAAATGACATCTCAAAAAATTTCGGCTATATCGTTATGTTTTGAAATTCCTAGAATGCACCATTTTAAACAATATCAACAGTGTTCAAAGTAGTTTCACAGGCTTGTTTTCCAGCCAATGCATGTGAATTTTTTGCTCATTGTTCATCCTCCTGAATATACAAGAGCTTACTGCCAAGGAAGCTGCCAGCCTTAGCTATCCTAGAAATCCCTTTGTCACTTTATTTTTAAAAAGGTGAACACCTCACAGTCATAGAAATCCCAGTCAAGACCCCCACATCGCTAAGGCAATGGAGAACAATTGACGACTTGAAGCGCCGTTGCCTGTCTTGGTTTAAAATGTCCTTTCCCACCTCTTGTCACAGTAAAGAAAGAATGGGCTGTGCCACCTGGATCGGTACTGACCTGTGTGTGGCTGAAGAATAACCCCCAAACAGGAACAAATCCAGTCTTCATGGTAGAGAGGGATAAAGCCATCTTACTTGAAATAGGAATAAGGATTGTTGTTTTTTTTTTTTTCCTTTGAGACGGAGTTTCGCTCTTGTTACCCAGGCTGGAGTGTAATGGCACGATCTCGGCTCACTGCAACCTCCGCCTCCTGGGTTCAGGCAATTCTCCTGCCTCAGCCACCAGAGTAGCTGGGATTACAGGCACGTGCCACTATGCCCAGCTAATTTTTTGTATTTTTAGTAGAGACAGGGTTTCACCTTGTTGACCAGGGTGGTCTCGATCTCTTAACCTCATGATCCACCCGCCTCAGCCTGGATCTTTGTATTTTTTGTGCAACATCTATTGTTCCTGGACCAAACTGAGGGTCAGGCTGCTACTTCTCACAGTCCCAATAATGGGACGCAGATGAACTGAGAAGGAAGAGAGTTTTTATTTCTGTAACTGGTTCCAGGGAGAAGTCTTGGAAAATATCATCAGATCAGCTCAAAATTACAAAGTTTCCCAGAGCTTATATACATTCTGAACTATATGTGTATGTGTAGGTGTGCATTCATCTAAAGACATACATGATTAACTTCTTTTGATCTCTAACTAAGATCTGAGTCTTGAAGACCTTCCTCTGGAGCCTCTGCAAATTTACTTAACATAAATGGGTCCAGGTGCTGGGGTGATCACCCTTATCTTGTTTCCTGCTAAGTCATAGAGGTTTGGGGATTTCCTTTAGTCCCCAGTAAAGCTTGTTCGTGGAGACTTGGGGAGTTTCTTCAGACCCCCAATAAAACTTGTTTAATCCTAAACATGTCCTGTTAAGAATTCCTTCATTATCGTCTGGGCACAGTGGCTCAAGTCTGTAATCCCAGCACTTTGGGAGGCCAAGGGAGGTGGATCACAAGGTCAAGAGATTGAGACCATCCTGAACCCAGGAGGTTGAGGTTGTGGTGAGCCGAGATCGTGCCATTGCACTCCAGCCTGGGTAACAAGAGCGAAACTCCATCTAAAAAAAAAAAAAAAAAAAAAGAATTTCTTCATTATCTCGTCATGCTTCAAGGCCCAGGAAAGGCCTAGGCAAAACTCGTATGTTCCAGCCTTTGTATAAGGACACTGGCTCTTTTAAATTTCAATATTCAACTTACCCACTCAGTCAGTGCTCAAACAGTTGTGATGGAGGCCTGCCACACTGTCACCTGGACCTTGATTTAGATACTTCCAACACTCTAGACCTTAATTTCCCCAGATTCAAGAAGAAAGCAGCAATGCTACCTGTCTGCTCTGGAGGCCAGGCGGAGAAGAGGGAAAGACGCAGGAGTATTTTCCAGGAATATTGTTTGGTCCTGAGTCCTCTGCTAGCAATTCAGTGTTTCAGCTTCCTTTGCCCATGAGACTGAGATCCTGCTTTTCACAGTTAATTTATGTCTAAAGGCTTCCAAAACTCTACCATGTTTCTATCCACCCCAAATAATTAGCCACCACTGGACAATCTGTGTTCTGATTCTGATGACATTACCAATATGCTCTGTAATTCGGACTTTTGACTTCCAGCCTTTGCAAGTTGATCAGCAGTGAACTGACACCTGTCTTGCATGGCATGATTCCCACTTAGATCATTGAGCTCCTAGAAACATTTGGCATCTATTAGGAAATGGACAAGTAGGGGCACCCCAGAAAAGCACTGTATATATTACACATGTAAAGTTGTAATATGTTATCAGGGAGCATCTTCTCTAGTCTCTCCTCCTATAAATACCCATCCTAAATATTGCCATCCTACCTCTCCTTACTCATGGAAGACTAATCATTCATTGCACCCTTCCAGTGCCCCTCCTCTAGTTTCAATACTGGGACGTGCTTACTATCTAGAAAAATAAATGCATCTTTCAAACCACCATTTTCTCTTCTGTATACTTGAGTAATAATACCTATACCCTGGAGTTGTTGTGAGGGTAAAATGAGATGATACATGAGATGCACATCATCAGAGGGGTAGACGCATAAAACTGGTTCCATAAAGGGTGGCTGTTATTACTCTACTTCAAACCTCTTGAGGTCTGGAATGGCATTTGTTTTTTTCCAGTTTGTTTGGGTCTTACTACTGATGTCTTAGTCAAGGTACAGATTTAAACAAGTTAAGTACGCAGTTTACCAAAGACAGTTTAATGACTGTCTTTGTCAGACATCAGAAGCCCAGACACTTGCTGTTTTGTTGCTCAGCCGTGCCTAGGGGGGGATGTGGGGATGTCTGTGGTTCAAAATGGCTCTCCCCGATGTCCAGTTACTGCAGGAGGGAGGGGACATGGGGAAGACTAGGCCCTGCCCCTTCCTTTGCAATGCATAGCACAGATAATACACAATTCATTTAGTGTACCCAAGTGACCACCACTTAGTCACATGACCACATCTAGTTGCAAGGTATCCAGAAAAATGGCCTTTGTTCTGGTCATCTGGTTTCAAACACATGTTCTAGTGAAAGAATATTTGGGAAGAATTAGCCATCCCTATCACAACCATACAATAGTACCAAACACAGTGACATAGGTCAAGAGATACATGGTGAACACGTTATTATTTTAGTTTTTGAACATTGATATGTGATACTTGCAGATATTCTTTTATTTGAAATATTTCCATCTCATTTATTCAACATTATCCAGGGTCAGTATTTTCTTTTAATTGCTAAATTCACAGTGTCGAAAAATTTGTTCCAAAATATTTTCATCACCTGACTGGGCATGGTGATTCACGCCTGTAACCCCAGCACTTTGGGAGGCCAAGGTGGGTGGATCACTTGAGGTCAGGAGTTTGAGACCAGCTTGGCCAACATGGTGAAACCCTGTCTTTACTGAAAATATAAAAATTAGCTGGGAATGGTGATGTCCTCCTGTAATCCCAAATACTTGGGAGGCTAAGCCAGGAGAATTGCTTGAACCTGGTAGGCAAAGGTTGCAGTAAGCTGAGATAGTGCCACTGTATTCCAGGCTGGAGGACAGAACAAGACTCTGTCTCAAAAAAAAAAAAAAAATCACCCAGAAGGAAATTCTGTTAACAGTCACTCCCCAACAAGCAGCTACTCCCTAATAACCTCTCTCTATGGCCCCTGACAATTAGGAATCTGTTTTTTTCTCTGCAAATCTATCTATCCTGGATGTTTCGTGTAAATAAAATAATAAAATATGTGACAATTGGTGTCTGAATTATGTATCTTAGCATAAAAATATATTTTAAAGCAAAGAAAAAATTGTTACTACCCAGTAAGACATATAACACAATTAAAAAGTGGGAAAAGGATTGAACAGATATTTCTTCAAACAAAATGGCCAATGAGCACAGCAAAGAATGTTCAACATCTTTAGTCCTTAGGGAAATGCAAACCAAGACCAATGACTATTAGGATAAAGTGAATCATTGTGCTTAAAAGTTTGATTTAGAAATACAGGTAAATAATGACCCTTTGTTTCTGGATACTGTGTCATGATTGCTTGGGCAGAGCTAAGAGATGGCTCTCCAAGACATAGTCCAGTAGAATGCAAAGAGTTTGGAAATGAGTTAATAGGGTTTGATTGTGTAAAAACTCCTCCGCCTTACCCCATCATTTTCACACACTCTCAATGTGGCTGCCACGAGGCTATATTCTCCCTCTCAAAAATGAAGCCAGTTAAGAAACCAACTAAGTACAACTCATCCCAATTATTGAAAAAGCTTTTTTCAAACTGCAAAATTGCAAGCACAGAGGAAATCAAACATGAAAGATGATGCATCACAGAACAAAAGGAGCAGCTGCAAACGTTCTAAGCCCTGGCTCCCATGTGACTTTCCTGTCAACTCTGCTTTCTTAAATGGCCAGAAAAGCTACTTCATGGGGAAAGTCTATTTCCTGCAAAGACGTTCATTCTTCTATGTGATTTGTATTACTTTTTATTTTTGTTATCAATGCAATGTCTGCTTTTTCCATGTTATTAATAGTTATGTCTCTAAATTAAGAAAAATGAGTTTGAACATAAGAGATAATATCCAGTGCAATATAGCACCATTTAAATGAGCATGAAATGCTTGTAAACAAAAATTTCTGTCACTAGGTAACTGAGTTGTTCATCTATCACCCACATGTGACACAGCCTCTCTTTATGTCTATTGTGTCAGCTAATTATTTATAGCACTCTCTTGTCACTCTTAGAAATGCCCTCAAGTGGATAATACATTATTTTACCATTCTAATTAGAAGCTTTTTTCAGGTCCTTTACTTTTAAAAAACTTTTTTTTTTAATTTAATTTTTTTTTTTTTTTTTTTTTTTTAGAGATGGAATCTTGCTCTGTTGCCCCAGCTGGAGTGCAGTGATGCCATCTTAGCTCACTGCAACCTCCATCTCCTGGGTTTTAGCAATTCTCCTGCCCCAGCCTTACAAGTAGCTGGCATTACAGGTGCATGCCACCATGCTTGACTAATTTTTTATATTTTAATAGAGATGGGGTTTCACTGTGTTACCCAGGCTGGTCTCAAACTCCTGAGCTTAGGCAATCCACCCATCTCGGCCTCCCAAAGTGTTAGGATTACAGGCATGAGCCACCACACCCAGAAGGTCCTTTACTTTCTTGGTGTATTAATAAATCACTTAATTTAAGATGCTTTTCAGAGTCCCGTTGGCTGAAAACGATAAGGAGTACATCCCCTAGCCACATGCCGATGTGCCCCTGGATTTGTGCTTGGGTGTAGAAGGTAGATGGGGTGAGGCTGGAATGGTGGTATCAGGAGGCAGCACCCATTAGGTCTGTTATTCACACATGGGACTAAGTGCTGGGGTGACTTCAGGCTGGCCAGACTACTGTGCCTAGGGTCCTAGAAACACACACCACATGTTTATATCTGTGTCAGCGTTCATGCATAGAGTTTTCCATTTTTCTTAAAGAAAACAAACACTAGCAAAAAGATGAATATTTTAGTTATTTAAAAACCGAGCATGCTGTTTGCTACCCACGCAAAATGATGTATACCTTGGAGGATTCAGTGTTGAGATTCTCCTACCTGCTTAGCCACAAGAAGAAGGAAATCTCCTGGACATTACAGTTCAAACCTGTTTAGAGCAGTTAAACTGCTTCCTGAAAGCCCAGGGTCTCCTTTGTCCGCCAGTTCTTAAGGCAGAGGAAGCCCTTATAAGAATTAAAGAAAGAGGAAAGAAACAGGGAACACGACCTGGCAGTTAAAGATAAGTTTGCTTTAGATAATACCTGAGAGGGGCTTCTGGCTGGTTTTTTTTTTTTTTTTTTTTGGTCAGCAGTACTTTCTCTTACACACTATTGGTTTTAGGATGAGGAGCTTATTACAAGCTTGGAATGTTCCCGTGTGAGGGAGAAGTTTTATGGTGGGGTTGGAAGGTCTCTGGGAGGAGGGGAGTTTATCTTGAGGGAGACAACTTTCTGGCAGGACAGGGATTACTTTGGGGTTGGCCTTTTCCTGGCCAGAGGGGGTTTCTCTTGGGGCTAGCATATTTTCAGTTAGGGAGGATTTTGGAATCTTTCTGGTCAGAGATGGTTTGTGATTTATGGTCATGCTGACCTTAGCCATTAGGCTTATGCCATTTGGGTTTTGGCAGTTTTTTTTATTAAGGTGAACTTTAGAATGAGGAGCTTGTCCAACATGGTGATGCTCCTGCTGTATCAGCCCCTAAGTCTGCAGAGACCCAAGAAGAAACTTAATTTCAGTACCTGTCTCTGTTGCCTCTGAGAGTGGAAATGCCTTGCCTTGAGTACCACTTCCCTTTAGGCCTCTTAAGATTCACAGAATCTGTGTTCTATGCCTGGTGCTCATGGGAGGTGGAGGACTCAACATCACTGATGTTCTGGAGGGTCAACCACAGAGAAACATGATTGACAAGGGAAAGAACAGCGTCTGAAAGTGGACCAGTCCATCTGCTCTGCTTTGTGTCCCTTCCTACTCATTCCAGAGGCTTCTTAGAAAGAACCACACATATCCTGAGCCTCCCAGCATAAAACCCTTTGGTATTCTTCATCACCTTCACTCTTCATGCCAGTCCTGCCCACCTCTCCAGCCACATGCCCACCCTCTGCCCCCATCCCTCACCTGGCATGCTGGCCTTTCTCCTCTTCCTTAAACACATCAGGCTTTTACCTACCCCATAACCCCTGACATGCCCTTCTCTCTCTTTTTTTTTTTTAAAAATAGATATTTTATTATGTTTTAGGTTTTGGGGTACATGTGAAGAACATGCAAGATTCTTGCATAGGTACATACATGGCAATGTAATACAGGAGCACCCAGATACATAAAGCAAGTTCTTAATGACTTACAAAGAGACTTAGACTCCCACACAATAATAGTGGGAGACTTTAACACTCCACTATCAATATTAGACAGAAAATTAACAAGGATATTCAGGACTTGAACTCAGAACTGGACCAAACAAACGTAATAGACATTTACATAACTCTCCACCCCAAATCCATAGAATATACATTCTTCTCAGCACCACACCATGCCTACTCTAAAACTGACCACGTAATTGGAAGTAAATCACTCCTCAGCAAATGCAAAAGAATGGAAATCATAACAAACAGTCTCTCAGACCACAGTGCAATCAAGTTAGAACTCAGAATTGAGAAACTAACTCAGAACCCCACACAGCTTCATGGAAACTGAACAACTGGCTCTT
>CAUYOR010029802.1:0-31291 GCA_963573925.1 Callimico goeldii
AAAAAATAAAAAAATAAAAATAAATAAAAAATAAAAGTTTCTGTAATTATTATAACCTGCATGGAAAAACAATAGCTGTAAGAAATAAGAAAACTCTGGAAGAACCTGAGAAGACACCTGAGCAAATATTGGTGAAGCAGCTCGATGCACTGCAGGTGTCTAGTGCCTTATTTATCGCTGGAAGGGTGATTAAAAAATACCAGGCAAGAATAAAGCTTCCCATCTTTTGAGGCACAAAGACTGAACACAAAGTTGGTTCTTCTAAGTAGTGGAATTCAAATAGCCTAGAAAGTGATTGTCAGTTCTTTCTCCTAACCCTTCTTCGGATCTTTAAAAACAAGATAATACTCCTCCACAAGAGAGCGGAGCCTGTTTCTGAGGAAGCACTCCTGTTTATCACAGAAAGTCTAAGTCTTTGTCAAATGATAGTTTGCAGAAAGGAATAGTTTGCAGAAATAGATAGGAAAAAAAATCAGCCAGGCACGGTGGCTCATGCCTGTAATCCCAGCACTTTGGGAGGCTGAGGCAGGTGGATCATGAGGTCAGGAGTTCAAGACCAGCCTGACCAACAGGGTGAAACCTCATGTCGATTAAAAATATAAAAATTAGCCAGGCATGGTGGCACACGCTTGTAATTCCAGCTACTCGGGAGGCTGAGGCAGGAGAATTGCTTGAACCCAGGAGGCAGAGGTTGCAGTGAGGTGAGATCACGCCATTGCACTCAAGCCTGGGCGACAGAACGAGACTTGGTCTCAAAAAAAAAAAAAAAGAAAAATCCACAAAGACATATTTCTTTCCTTTGCTGTGACAAAACCTGTTGCCAAATTATTGCCTCTTATAATAATAAGGGAAGGCCATTGAACATTCACGCTACAATTTTAACTATGGAGAACACACAGGTTATTTTATTAAATGCATGGAAATATTGACTTGGAAAGAAAATTATATGAAAATGTTGCAGTGAGTCAATAAAGAAGCAAGTATGCGGAATATCACCTTCCACTTCTAAGCGTCTTGAGAGAGAAACATAACAGAAACAGATACGCCATTCCTGTATGCATTTCTGTCCGTTCTATCCATCATCACACATTCATGCAAATGGTTAACCAGATAGTCTCTAAAGTCTGTCACCTTCATGAGTCAAGTGTGTTGGTGGCTTATTCTTAAATTTAATGTCTTTGCACCCCAGTAGCATTTTGCACTTTCAAGTAACATTTTAAAATTTGTTTAAGTTACTGTAATACTCACTCTGAATTCTACCATTTTGAATCTCTACTCTTGAATCCACGTGGCGATTCGTGGTTCCTGTGACATACCACCGATGTAGTAGAACGTTATTATAATTCCATAGTAAAATAGTTATATTTTGTTTACTTGTGCTTAGCATATTGTGAGCACCCAGAGATTGATGGATTGAATCAATGTATACATGTCTTTTCGGCATTCCAGTGGTGTGCCTTGCAGTGAAACATAATGATTCATTTTACTGAAACACTATATGGAACTCTAGGTAGACTTTGAGTTTGACTGTATTCCTCTCATCTCATTGAGGTGAAGCCACCGAATACATTTAAAGTGTAAATAAATTGCATATGTTGTATGTATTATATGCACAACAGCAAGCATGAATCACGGCATTGATCACAGTCTTGGGATTTTCACACATATTGTCAGTTCTTACGCTTTAAGCCTCTGGTTTCTGGTACAGTCTTTATTGCATTGAATGAGATGAAATGCTTGTTTTGAGTCTCTTCATCAGGTTGGAAGGGGATGGAGTTGCGGATGTGATAGGCCAGAGGCCGCTCGGTGACAGGGTCCACACTGCCTGCAGAAAAGCCTGGGGTGTCTATGGCTTTTGGAAAATGAAAAATTCCAAACGTACACATATAGAAACAGAAGAATAAAACCCCAGATCCCCTTCTCCAGCTGTGACTAATATCCACTCATGGCCCGTGTTTTTGCATTGATATTTCCCCTCACCTCATGTTTGCATGCAAATCTGTATTTACATTCATCGCTTTTCAGAATGTAATTCTCAAAGATAAAGGCCCTTCATGAACACAATCATAATCCAACATAAAATCTGTCAAAATCAACGACTCTTTAACCAAATGATTATCCAAGCTGTGTCCCATTTTCCTGACTTCTCAAATTATTTTTTTGCGGTTTGTTAAAATCAGGATATGCATAGTATGGCAATCCATGGCTGTGCCTCTTAAGAGTCATCTAATTTAGATTCTTCTCTTCATTTTTTTCCTGCAGTGCATTTGTTGAAGAAGATGGTCCGTCTGTTCTGTCCTGCAGTCCGTATTCTGCGGAGTGCCCCTGCGGCGTTGTTCCCTTCTCCTAGTAGTCAGATCCATTTCAGGTTTGATTTTTGCTTGGCAAGACCATTGTGCAGGTGCCACCCTGTTCTTCCACCAGGGGGCACAGAAGATCTGGTGGTCTGTCTTATGATGGTGCCGTGACTCTTTTTGACAAGTGCCCATGGTACATCATGGGGGTGCAGGGTCTGATGGGCAATTAGTGGCTATTAGTAAATTATAATATGCCTGAATCTCACAGGTTGTGTGTTTCAGTCTTGCAAGTAATTGGTGTGCAGTTTTTAAAAACCTTAGACTCTTAATCACTGTCATATCTTTATTATTTTTTCTGTGTGATTTTTAAGGTGTCCCCACCAGGCCCGCTTAGCAGAAAGCACAGTTTCCCTGTGTCAAAGCCTCTTCCATGTTGCTGTGCAGAAGTCATCTCTTCTGCAGCCTCTGAGCCAGCCCAGACTCCCCTCTGCTGTCCATGGTCCTCTGGGACTGTATCAGGCCTTTTGAACTTCTAAATGGAAAGTCGGGGCTCCATTTCTTACTGTTTCCGGAGACTTCTTGTCACTCAGACAAAGAGACGCACTTTCCTGGCAAACCAGCTCTGCACACCAGAGAGAATCAGCGCTTCAGGCTAGAGGTCTTGAACTCTTTTCTCCCAATAGGGGACCTCAGCCCTTTGTGTTTACACACAGGTAAGAGGCTCCTCGAGGGCTCAAAGTTGCCAAATGAATGTCGGCGCCAAGGTGACTTTCTGTACTTCCAGCCTGAGAAGCTGTTGCAAGCTTTCTTTTCTTTCTTTTTTCTTAACGAAAACCTTTTTTAATGAAGAAAAATGTTGTACATTGAGTCCCATTTTACCTACCTGACTACACACACACACACACACACACACACACACACACACACACGCATACCCTGAAATGAAGTATCACTAAATGAAACTTATTCTGTTTTCTTTTCCTTTCTTTCTTTTTTTGTTTTTTAAGATGCTCTTATTTTGGTGCCCAGGCTAGGGTGCAGTAGCAGGAGCAGAGCTCACTGCAGCCTCGACCAGTCCTGGGTGCAAGCAATCCTCTTGCCTCAGCCTTCCTCCTGAGCAGCTGGGATCACAGGCACGTGCCCCTATGCCTGGCTGGTTTTTTAATTTTTTTGTAGGGACAGAGTCCCACTAGATTGCCCAGACTGATGTTGAATTCCTGGGCTCAAGCATTCCTCCTCCCCTGGGCTCCCAAAGTACTGGGATTACAGGCATGAGCCGCAGCACCCAGCCAGAACTTGTTCTCAGTGCGCTGGAAGCTTGCTGCTTTTTGCTTTTCCTTCCTGTTTGCTTCCATCTTATACTGCATCATTAACAGAAAAGGTGGCTAGGCCGCTAAGTTGATTTTACTACTGAATAATAACGTGTAAACTGCAAATTGAATAATACAGCTATAGGAAAACTTTCTGGCTAATTAGATCCATGCACATAGCAGATGCTCAATAAATATTCATTGATATACATGCTCCCTTCTTTTACAGGTCTTTGTGAGATAAGACATATATACATTAAAAATAAAGATATTATATGAGAATGAATTATATAAAGAAGCTACATGCATGAGATCTCAAGGCAGTAGTATAAGATTTAAAAAAGTGAAAAAGGTGGCAGGGCACGATGGGTCACGCCTGTAATCCCAGCACTTTGGGAAGCCAAGGCAGGCGGATCACAAGGTCAAAAGATCGAGACCATCCTGGCCAACATGGTGAAAACCCATTTCTACTAAAAAAATAAAAAAATTAGCTGGGCATGGTGGCATGCACCTGTAGTCCCACCTACTCGGGAGGCTGAGGCAGGAGACTTGCTTGAACCTGGGAGGCAGAGGTTGCAGTGAGCCAAGATCGTGTCACTGCACTCCAGCCTGGTGCCTGGTGACAGAGCGAGACTCTGTCTCAAAAAAAAAAGTGAAAAAGTGATGTAGGTGGTAATTTTGCGAGTTAAACTAATAAATGCTTATCCTTTACAATAGAAATCTAAGCCATTTATTTTTCATGATTAAAAATCTGGTATTTGGTATCAATTCTTATTTAATTTTTAGTTGTGAAACATTTATGCCATAACTAGACAAGTCAGCTAACTACAGTAAAGGGAGAGAAGGGAGTCCACTTATAAAGTATACTTTTGTTTAGGCTCCAAGTCCAAATGGTAATAATTCACTGAAAATTTATTGAGGAGTATGTTCTGATGTGTTCTGTTCTAATTTTAAAATTTAACAAATAAGGAGACATTTAGATTTCTCCAGTGCCTCACTGTGTAACACAGCCTAGTCCAGCAAATAAACTTTTCTATGCAAATATCTCAAATCTGAGTAGGTATTTTTTTTCTTAAAACAGCTTAGGGATGTAGAACATTTATTCTGCTAACAGATCTGTAAAGATTTAGCAATAAAGAGTTAAGACAGTAGTTTCTAAACTTTGCAGTATGTAGGCATTGCCTGGGAAAATTTAACAAATTCTACAAAATTCACAAATGCCTGACTTTTACCTCTGGTAATTCTGATTAAACTATATGAGGTGCAACCTGGCAAGGGAAATTTTATTAGCTCCCCAGGTAATCTCTCTGTGTGATGAAATATGGGAACTGTGTTAAGGGAACTGCCTCTACCCCTGGAAGTCTTGAATATCTTACAGTGATGGTCTGTCCTTGCCTTGGCTAAGATGTACAGATGAAAATGTTTCAGTTAAAAATACCTCCCTTTTTAAAAAAGGAATGCTTATATCCTGTTGGTGGAAGTGTAAATTAGTTCAGCCCTTGTGGAAGACAGTGTGGTGATTCGTCAAAGACCTAAAGACAGAAATTCCATCCAACTCAGCAATCCCATTACTAGGTATATACCCAAAGGGATGTAAGTCATTCTGTTATAAAGACACATGCACGTGTATGTTCATTGCAGCACTATTTACAATAGCAAAGACATGGAGTCAACCTAAATGCCTGTCAATGACAGACTGGATAAAGAAAATGTGGCACAGATAGACCATGGAATACTATGCAGCCATAAAAAATGGGATTATGTGCTTTGCACAGACATGGATGGAGCTGGAGGTCATTAGCACAGTAACACAGGAACAGAAAACCAAATACCACATACTGTCACTTATAAGTGGGAGCTTAATGATGTGAACACATGGACACATAGATGGAAACCGCACACACAGGGTCTTTCAGAGGGTTGAGGGTGGGATGTGGGAGAGGATCAGGAAAATAACTAATGGGTACTAGGCTTAATAGCTGGGTGAGGAGATGATCTGTACAACGAACTCCCACGACAGATGTTTACCTATATAAAAAACCTGCATGTGTACCCCTGATTGAAAATGAAAGTTAAAAAAATCTTAAGATGTTTTTATGTACAATTTCAAGAGAATTTAAAAGATATGAACAACAATAATGACAACAGTAGTAGTAACAAAACAATAATCAAACCTTTTTTCACATTAAAAAACCTCCCTTCTAGGACAGATGTGATATCTGAAAGAGGAGTGGCATTTTGATTTTTAGATTATGGAGCTAATGTAAACATTCCTAGCTACTAACCTAGGAAAGTAAGTGTTTACTGTGTAAGTGTGAGAAGGTTATTTACTGAAAAACGGTCACAAACTCCCAGATCAGCGGAGTGTTATGTTTGCTTCAGGGCGATCTTGTGTTTCTGTGGAACTGGATGAATTACACAGAGATATGAGCACTGTGTGAAGCAGAGGTAGTTTTGGAGGTGTCAAAGTCTCATAAACGTGCAAATAATTGGTCTTTTATTGAATCAGATGGGTTGGTTCATTTAATAGAGATGGGAAAAGCTAGAGGAAGGGCAATCCAAAGTCAAATGGAGACTGACAATTTGAAAAAGAGCAGTAAGTGTTGAATATAGCCTGGGGATTCATCACTCTCTAAGTTCTATTAATATGCTCATTTAACCAATTACAAGGTGGCAGAGTTTAATGAATGCACAGAGAGTCACTTTTTTGGCAATGGAAATGAAGTGCTCCATCAGTTGTTCTCAGACTGGCTGAACATTAGAATTAACTGGGGAGCCTTGAAAAGTCCCTGGGCCTCATCTCAGTTACGTCAGAGTCTCCGGGACAGGGACCAGGCCTCAGCACTGGTGATTCCAGTGTGCATCTGTGGGTGACAGTCGCTGTGCCAAGTAAAGGAAACATCAGATGCTACCTGCAGGCCTCTCTTCCTGGCATTTGAGGAGTAAGTGACATTACTGGGGTGGGGTGAGAGTGCATAATTACAGTGGAGTTCTGGAATTTAGAAGACCTTTAAACGTTAGAACATGAGGCATCCTAAAGCATTGTCTTTTTTAGAGAATTTTTGGGTGAGGGGTTTATTATTACAAATGTTTTATAGAGTGTGATCCATAAGATTAGGGGCTCTAAGAGAGTGAAACCTAACGTACCTGTAAGTTTCTCTCTCTCGCTATGTTATGGTCAGGAATGCACTAAATTTCTACTTGTGTGCCAGCTCCATCTGATGGGTGGTGACTTCCTGGGGGATGGTGCGAGAGAGGTTCTGAGGTCAAGTCCAGCTACAGCAGAATGAGTTCTGGGGTTGTCCTGACATCTGCTGTGGAGGTGGAGGTGAATTGTGGAAGTAGTGATGCCACATTTTTCCTACTTTTGATATTCAGAAAAGAGCTGGAGTTCTAAGTTAGAAAGGGATAAATGAGAATTCCAGTTCTGCCTCTGTCGTGATTTAAAAATATGTCGTAAATGCTCTGATGTACTTCCCCTAAAAAAATGGAGTCTACTTCTTCCATTGAAAGTGGGCTGGACTTAGTGATTTGCGCCGGAACAACAGAATGTGATGGAGGTGACACTGTGGCTTTCGAGGCTGAATACTAAAATGAATAAACTTCCATTTAGCTCTCTGAATTTTGGATTGCTCACTCTGAGGGAAGCCAGCTGCCATGACATGAAGATACTCAAGCAGCCTGTGGTGTGGCCCACATGGGATGTGGCTGAGACCTCCCATCAACAACCAGTGCCGGCGCGCCAGCCACGTGAGGGAGCCACTTTAGAAGCAGATCCTCCATCCCCAGTCAAGCTTTGCAATGACTGTGGTCCTAGTCCACATCCTGACTGCAGCCTCACAGTAAATCCTAAGCTAGAAGCACCCATCCAAGGCATTTTCAAACTCCTGATCCACAGAGACTGTGTGAGGCAATAAATGTCTATCACTGATTTAAGCTACAAAGTTTTGGAGTAATTTGTAATACAGCAATACATAATGAATACAACTATTTAATAGCTCTGTTCTCTAAGTTTTGGGTTCCTCTTCTGTAAAATGGAGATAAGTATCTCATAATGTATTTTGAGGAGAAAGTGAGTTGATAGTAAAGGCTATCATTGAGTATGTGTGAATATCTTTCCACGATCTTGTACTGCGCTAGCTTGTGCATTAACCGAGGGTGTTACAGACGAAAGCCTTTGGAATGCAGGCCGACCTACACAAGCAGCCCCAAAGCACTGGGAAAGGATGATGTTCTCAGTGTTGGTTGGTCTTCTTGCCTTGTGTAGTGTGTTTCTACCAGTGTGGTCTTTCTATCATAGGTCTATCATAGGCCTTAATATCATAGGTGGGGAGAAGTCAGACCTGGGCATTAAATTTGAATGTTATCTTCCACGTGTATAGAAATTCCTTCATTGTGAGAATTCAGAGGGGTGGTGAGGGCAGGCTGATCCCCATCATTATAAGGACAGGGAACCATCATGGAATGACTCAGGATTTGGGAAGGAGTGTTGTCTATAGCCTTGGTTTATTTTTTATTTGGGAAGACCAGGATTCAAATACCAACCTTTCCCTTTGTGTATGTTGTTTTGGTCAAATTACTAACCTCTCTGAGCTTCTAGTATTTTGTGTATGAAATGTGACTAGTACTATCTACTTTGTAAGACTGTTGTGAGTCGTATTGAATCTAAGTATGAAAGAGGATCTAATATAGTCTTGGTATTTAATAAATCATCAATAGATGTGATTAATTTTTCATTTTGAGCCTCAAATTCAGTTCATTTCACACAGCAATCCTAGGAGGTAGGTGCTGTTATTATCTTTATTTTATAAATGAGGAAACTGAGGCCAGAGGCATTAACCCAAGGCTATGCAGTTGATTTATGGGGAGAACAGAATGTGAACTCAGGCTGTCTTGCTCCTAAATCAAATATCTTTCCTTCTCACTATTCCTTCCAAGGAAAAATTATGCATATGTATATACCTTAAGTCTCTTTATTGGAAGAGGTGAGATCT
Organism: Callimico goeldii; assembly: GCA_963573925.1. Taxonomy (NCBI): domain Eukaryota; kingdom Metazoa; phylum Chordata; class Mammalia; order Primates; family Cebidae; genus Callimico; species Callimico goeldii. The sequence goes on from CAUYOR010029802.1 coordinate 8,602, forward strand.
AAATATATAGGCAAATAGTGTACACACACACACACACACACACACACACACACACACACACACATGTTTTGAGTCAAGGTCTTGCTCTCTTGCCTATGCTGGAATGCAGTAGCACAATCGTGGCTCGCTGCAGCCTCGACTTCCTGGGCCCAAGCGATCCACCCCACTCAGCCTCCCAAGTGGGACCACAGGTGTGTGCCACCACGCCTGGCTCATTTTTCCATTTTTGTAGAGACAGGGCCTCACTATGTTGCCCACGCTGGTCTCAAACTCTTGGGCTCAAGCAGTCCTCCCACCTCAGCTTCCCAAACGGTTGGATTACAACACTTATTATTTTTTGGCATGAGCCACTGTGCCCAGCCAAAAATATTATTTCTGATATTTGTAGTTTCTGAGTAGTTGGTCCCTGACCAGGCTTTGGATTTACTCATGCTTGGCTCTTTTCTTCATTCTGACCACTTGAAACTTCTAAGGGAATCTGCTTTGAAATTAGACCAGTGCGTGAAGGCTCAGGGACTATTTCACACCAGTTAGAGGAAACCGCATCCATCAGTCACATTCCGTGACTGCTCTCCAGACCTTGAACTCGTACCTGTGACAAGGCACTAGGCAGGAGTTCAGTGAGCCCACAGCCTGGCCACACACTTTGGCTTTCGTGAAATACTTTTCTCTTGGACGTTTCCCTGTGGAGTTAAGTGGACAATTTTAGGTCACAGGGCCTTTTGTCTAGATTTCCAGTTTTTTCTCTGAGATGTGGGTCATGGGTCTATATTTCTTGTGCGGGTGCAGAAATGGCTTCCTGGTTAGGGGAAAGCTGTGTTGTTAAAACTGGTCTTGTTGGTGGTTAACAAAGAGGCAGAGGTGTCATCTTGGGCTGCTGCTGGCCTCTCAGGTGGGCCTCCTCCCACTAAGGTGCGGTCAAGGTGTGTAAATCTGGAAACTTCAATCTCTGGACACACTAACAAGATTTGTGTACACTTGTTCTCACTCATAAGTGGGAGTTGAACAATGAGAACACATGGACACACGGAGGGGAACATCACACACCAGGGCCTGTTAATGGGTTGGGGGAAAAGGGAGGGAGAGCATTAGGATAAATACCTATGCATATGGGGCTTAAAACCTAGATGACAGGTTGATGGGTGCAGCAAACCACCTTGCCACATGCATACCTGTGTAACAAACCTGCACGTTCTGCACATGTATCCCAGAACTTAAAGTAAAAAAAGAAAAAAGGCCGGGCATGGTGGCTCACACCTGTAATCTCAGCACTTCGGGAGGCTGAGGCAGGTGGATCACCTGAGGTCAGGAGTTTGAGACCAGCCTGGTCAACATGGTGAAACCCTTTCTCTACTAATAATCCAAAAAATTAGCCAGGTGTGGTGGTGAGTACCTGTAATCCCAGCTACTCGGGAGGCTGAGGCAGGAGAATCACTTGAACCTGGGAGGCAGAGCTTGCAGTGAGCCGAGATTGAACCACTGCACTCCAGCCTGGGCAACAGGAGTGAAACTCCATCTCAAAAACGAAAAGTTTGTGTGTTTATATACTTCAACAAATACTTACTGAGAGCCTACCACGTGCCAGGCATAGCGCTAAGCACTGTGTAGAAACCAGCACAGCAAATTAATAATGTAGAGAGTGGAAAATATGATTTCAACAGATTTAGGGTGTGTCAGTGCTGGACTCCATTACACCAGCGGGGACTCCTCACCCCTCTTCTTCTCTGTTGTCGTTCCTCTGCTTTCTCTCTGAAGGGATCGATGCAGGTGCAGTGTGGATTGGGAAGGGGTGCCCTGCTCCAGATAATGTGGGTAGGGGGGCAACCAGTGTCTACCACGTGGTCAATGCCCGGTGACATAAAGAAGATTCAGTTGTAAGGTCCTTGGATTTTCTACGACAAAACCAACGCCTACAGAAATAAGGAGGTGACTGTGTTTCAACCGCATCCCCCTGCTCTGGACCAAGTGACTGTTTTCTTCTCTCTCTCTCTCTCTCTTTTTCTCATTTTCATTCTCTTAAACAATGTTCAGCACTTTCTTCCAGACCTTTTCAAATACACCCTTTAGTTCAAATCTAAACCAGACCCAGCCCCTCTCATGTTGGGTCACAAGTCCCAGCAAGGAATGGGGGTCAAGGAAAGGGATACGTGACCCTGAGCAAGAGGACGCCCTGCCACTCCCCGGGCTACAGGAACAGACACTACTGATCCTGTTGCTGTTGTCAAAGAGGCCTGGCTTCCTCCAGGGAGTGCCTGGCCATCACCATGGCTGGGCTCTGGCTCAGACGCACTGCCTCTGGGAATTGACTGATTCACTCCAGTATCCCTGTCTTCTGCCTTTCATCAGCATCACAAGCTAGCCTGAATCTAGCAAGTGAGGACAAAATGAACCCGGGGTAACCTAGGGACCTCTATGTCAGCTTCTAAAGGCATTGCTCTTAAACATTTTGGCTGTGTCCCCACCCAAATCTCACCTTGAATTGTAATAATCCCCAAGTGTCAAGGGCAGAGCCAAGTGGAGATAATTGAATCATAGTTTCCCCCACAGTGTTCTTGTGGTAGTTAATATGTCTCAAGAGATCTGATGGTTTTATAAATGGGAGTTCCCCTGCACAAGCTCTTTTGCCTGCCATCATATGAGACGTGACTTCTCCTCATTCACCTTCAGCCGTGATTGTGAGGCCTCCCCAGCCATGTGGAGCTGTGTGTCAGTTAAACCTCTATACTTTATAATTTGCCCAGTCTCAGGTATGTCTTTATTAGCAGCATGAGAACAGACTAATACGTGCTCATTACGATTACAGGATGAGATGGAAAAGTCAACACCACCGTTTTATTGTCCAAAGGGACTACTTTTCTAATCTGCAAGCAGAAAAATAATGATATTTTTGAACAAATAAAGAGAGAAAATAAGAGGCACTGGCATTCTACAGTCTGTCTGTTCTTTGGTCATCTGGCAAAAAAGGGGTATCTTAAATTAATCAGCAGCGCAGGGTGTCCTGGAAATGGCATGGGCGTGGTAAACGGCCAGGCTGAGTCTGTACCCAGCTCTGTGGTTTGCCACCTGTGTGTCTGTAGCTGGCTGCCCAGCCTCCCCAAGCTTTTCCTCCTCATCTGCAATAGCATGAGGGTGACATCTTTCCTTCCGGGGCTGCTGCGAGAAGGAAGGAGAGGAATGTGAACATGCCCAGCTTTCGTCTGATACACAGTTGGTGTCCAAGTGCCAGTTCTGTTCCCTAAACCCAGTCGGACCCCATATTTCTTCTTTCCAGACACCATGCCAGCATAGATTTAGAAAACAAAATCACTGGCTTGACTTTCTAAAAATATTTACTTTTTCCAGACCCAGCCAGGCTAACCAAGGGAGGATGTTAGCTAAGCGGGGGGAATTCAGCGTGAATTCTCCAGTCCTGCTCCGCGGGCTCTGGAACTGCTCTTCTCTGATCACTTCTGGGGAAAATCAAAACACAGCGCACGGTGCTCCCCACAACACACGGAGGGCGCCTGGTTATTTCTGGAATGAAGGACGTGGAAAGCAAGACAGGTTCTGTTTCTGCAGGTGGGTGGGGGCCAGAACTCCCTTCCTCTTGAGGCTCTGCTTTGTACTGGGGTGTCACTGGCCAACGCCCGAACCCCCTGGGGTGGGCCCCTGGTGCCACTGGGCCTCTCTAGGCTGCAGTGGGAGGCAGTGGCATGGCTGGCAATCACTTCCCTCATTCTCATTTTGTGGGTTTCGGGACCATCACGATGGGAGCAGTAATAATAATCCTGTATATTTGACATTTTCGTTTCCAGAATATGTTAGTCTGCATGGTCTTGTGATCATCTTGCCAAATCCTCACAATTTCTGCTGGTCGGAAAGTGTTGGTTCCATTTCACAAATAAGCAAACAGAGTCTCAGCGGTGGGATGTTTGCCTTCAGTGAGGTTTCATTGCGGGCGATTGCCAGTGCTCCCGTCACATTCGCATATGAGCGTGGTGGCTGAGCAAGGAGCTGGGCCCCTGACAGCCTGGTGGACCCGCGTTCCCACCGAGCCCTGCTGCTCCTTGGTGTGTGCCTTGCACTGGGTGGTTAGCTTCCGTTTACTTGCGAGACTCAGTATTGAGAACACGCCTACCCACGGCGGGAGGCTGTGTCCTCCAGTATCGGGGTGTTTTTTGTTGTTGTTTTGAGACGGAGTCTTGCTGTCTCCCAGGCTGGAGTGCAATGGTGTGATCTCAGTTCACTGCAACTCCCACCTCCCAGGTTCAAGTGATCCTCCCACCTCAGCCTCCCAAGTAGCTGGGATTATGAGCGTGTGCCACCATGCCCAGCTAAGTTTTGCATTTTTATTAGAGATGGGGTTTCACCAAGTTGGCCACGGTAGTCTCAAACTCCTGACCTCAAGTGATCCACCCACCTCAGCCTCCCAAATTGCTGGGATTATAGGCATGAACCACCTTGCCTAGGCTGCAGTATCATCTTTACCAGAAATAGAGCAATATTATACCCTTTATAGGAAGTAATTTTATTTTTCAATTGTTTTGTAACTCAGGACAAGGAAAGGTATGTTTTTATAGGCTTCCTCCCACCTCAACAGGACCCAGGGACAGGGATGAGAAGATTTGAACAGAGGAAGTGGAAGCTCTGGTTTGTCAGCTGAGGTCTCAGTGAGCAGCAGCAGCCTGCAGGCTGTTCTCAGAACAAGGCGCTGCAGGGCATTAAACCATGGCCCAAACAGAGCAGACCCCAGAGTCCAGCCAGGGCACTGCATCTTATGTTAGCTCGACAGGGAGGAGTGGCCATTTTGTATTCAACAAAAGCCATTTACGTTATCAATTCATTTGGGTGCTTCCTTAAAACAAATACATGCACCCACCAGCAAACAGGAACAAAAGGGGTGTAATATCTGCCCTTGGGGAACTTCTTTGCGTGTTTACTGAGGGATAAAGACGTTGCTATAGGCTGTGTGTCTTCCGACCCCATTCGTTTGTTAAAACCTCCCCCCCAGTGTGATGGCCTTGAAGGTGAGGTCTTCGGGAGGTGATCAGGTTTGAGGGAATGCAGGGAGCTCCTCAGCCTCATAGGCCCGGTGAGGACAGTGTCTGAACCACCGAGCGAGCCCTCATCAGACACCGAATTTGCCGGAGCCTCGATCTCCAACTTCTCAGCTTCCAGATCTCTGAGAAATAACTTTCAGTTTATAAGTCGCCCAGTTTACGGTATTTTGTTACAGAAGCACAGACGGACCAAGACGTCCTACAGACGTTTTTATTTTTTATGAGGCAGGGTCTCGCGTTGCCACCCAGTCTGGAGTGCAGCCTGGCACAGTCATAGCTCACTGCAGCCCCAACCTTCCAAGCTCAAGCAGTCCTCCCCGCTCAGTCTGCTGAGTAGCTGGAGTTAAAGGTACACAGCACCATGCCCAGGTAATTTTCTTGATTTTTAGTAGGGACAAGTCTCGCTATGTTGCCCAGGCTGATCCCAAACTCCTAGGCTCAAGCGATCCTCCTGCCTCAGCCTCCCAAAGCGTCAGAGCCGCCCTGCCCGGCCTATTTCATTCTATGTCCTCCTCTTTGCGACGTCAGTACCAGGCTGTGCTTTACATCTTTGTAGCTTTCAAAATGATGATGTTTCTTTTTTTTCCAACTTCTAACAAGCAGCACAAGTGGAGGCTCACTTTAGAAGCCAGTTAAAGTTGCTTGGGGCCAGTTCCTGCTGAAGTTCGGACTTCAGGCCTGGCATTTGAACCCTGGGCCCGCTCCCCTCTGAGGCTGCGTTCCTCTGCTCCTCTCTGTAGCTGACGTGGATCTCCGAGCCAGCGGTCGTCAAGCTCTTTGGATGGCACCTCCTTACTGATCAGATATTTGGACACCTCCGATAGGTGCCTATTTATTTACTTGCAAATTAAATACAGGTACTCTTGCACGGACACCTTATTTACATTAGAAAACATACAAAGAAGAGAAATACATGAGGTAAAAAATGAAGACAAGCCCACGATGCCTCATTTATGATTCTAAAACCCTAAATCTCTGAAAACAGCAAATCTGATTGCAAGTCATTTGGTGGCTGTCAGGCCAAGAGGAGAAGGCGTTCCTGGGGCTTCTCTGCTGCCCTTTCATAAATTCTGTAGAAGGAAGTGGTGAGTGTGCATGGATTTAGGTAGTTAATTACCCACAGGAGTTACTTACTATTCTTACTAATTCTCTTTGCACACTCCACCCACTGAAATTCTGTAGTGGGTATGTGGAGTGGGACCAGATGATGCTCTGCTCACAGTGGACCTATGTCACAGCCGAGGAAGTGTGAGCGTAAGTCCTGGCCTTATCAGAAAACTGCCAGCGAATCTGCCTAACCCTTGCCTTTGGGGAGGAGATTATCCTTACCACCTTAGGACAGCTCTAAGCTTCACGATTCTGGAATAGCTTTGCGGAGGAAGACTTGTCTGTTTTTGTTCTGCACACTCCAGCTCCCAAGACGTATTTGCTAGTGGACCATTGGTGAAGAGAGCTTCTCAGAGCTCTTTGGTTGAGAACTAGACTGTGCAGAATGCCAAGAAACCTGGGGAGAATTGTCTCCCAACAGCGGAACACCCAGCCCACACTGACAAAAGACTAGTTAGAGTCTTTATGCTGTTTGAGGGTCCATCACAAGTTCTGCTGCAGTTCCTAAAGGAAGAGCTTCTAAGACCCTTGGAATCTTTAGAGTGATGAGTGTCTTTTGTAAGCTAATGAGATAACTGGTGGCTGGGGTCTGTATCTAGCTTCGGGGTGGAGGCTGCCCACCAGAGAGACCAAGGCATGATTGGAGGGATGGTCCTCATAGCCTCACTCCTGACCTCCAGGGAAGGAAAAGAGGCTAGAGATGGACTTAATCACCACTGGCCAAGAATTTGATTGATCATGCCTATGTAATGACTTTTCACAAAATCCTATAAGGTGGGGATTGGAGAGCTTCTGGGTTGGTGAATGCCTCTATGTACTGGCAGATGGTGCACCCCAATTCCATGGGGACAGAAGGTCCTCTACTGGACCTCACCATATTATTATTATGTTGATATTAATATTAATAATTATGACAATTGATTATATTAATTATTCTTCATCTGACTGTTCATTTGTATATTTTATTGTATCTTTTGTAATAAACTGGTAAATGTAAGTACAGTGTTTACCTGAGTTATGTGAGTCATTATAACAAATTTGGAGGCTGAGGAGGTGTTGTGGGATCTCCTGATTTGTAGCTGGTGAGTCAGACGTAACGGAGGCCCAGGACTTGCAATTGGCACCTGAGGCGGGGCAGTCTTGTGAGACCGAGCCCCTAACTTATGGGGTCTGATACTAACTCGGGTAGATAATTGAAGTGTAGGACACTTCCAGCTGGTGCTGGAAAATTGGTTGATGTGGGTAGAAAAGCCTACACATTTGGTGTCAGAAGTGTTGTGTGGGTAAAAACGGTTTCCACTTCCTGGTTCCTTCTGGGCATGGTGTGTAAAAAATGCATGGTGTATGCACCATTTTGCCTTTCTAGCACCAGGGAGACAAAGTTGGTAAGCCAAAGAACATCGCGCTTCACTGATTTCAGGCCCTGTGTCAGAAGAAGTTTTAATATTTTCTTTCTGTGCCCGAATAGGTCTTCTTGCACGCATCCATTCTGGAGACTGTTGCTCTGCAGAAGTGTGGCTCCAAGCATGGCTTGCACACCAGCTGCTGGTCTGTGATGGGTAAGCATGGGCCAAAATGTCAATCAGTTCTGTGGCTAGGTCAGTTCACTTATTTCTTTTCTTTTTTTTTTTTTTTTGAGACTGAGTCTCGCTCTGTCACCAGGCTGCAGTGCAGTGGCATGATCTCGGTTCACTACAACCTCCACCTCCCAGGTTGAAGTAATTCCCCTGCCTCAGTCTCCCAAGTAGCTGAGATTACAGGCATGCGCCACCCAGCTAATTATATTTTAGTAGAGCCTGGGTTTCACCATGTTGGCCAAGATGGTCTTGATCTGAGCTTGTGATCCGCCTGCCTCGGCCTCCCATAGTGCTGGGATTACAGGCGTGAGCCGCCGCGCCCGGCCCAGATTATACTAAAAGGAGGATGAGCAGGTTGCTTTTCATTTTGGTGCATGCTCCTTATCATGGATGGGTGCATTGAGAAGGACCCCTCTAAAGCTTGAGCCCCTCAAGGCCAGGAGCCTTGTCTTCATCATCTTTACCTCCTCATTGTAACCCAGGGCTTGGAACATTACAAACGCTGGACACTCTCTTCTCCACACGTGCTGTGTGGCTTCCTGCCTAGTGACGGACTGTCCCTTGCTTTTCACCCTGCCTGCCTTTGGAACTCCCCCTTACCCCCTGATCGCCGGATCCTTTCTTTATGTCGAGTTTAAATGTCCCCTCCTCTGAGAGTCTCCCAGTGTCTCTTGTGCAGAAGAAATTGCTCCAAAGCTCTAAGACAGAATGCCCACGGTTCCTTTCTTACAGTGGCATTGCTATCCTTCGGTTAGTTCACAGCTCCTCTCCCCTGCCAGCTGTATTTCTTGCAGACAGAGACTGTCCTCCGTGGTGACTCTAGGACCCAGCCTACCCTCTTTCTCATGATGCATGTTTAAGAAGTATTCATCCCATAATGAATACAATGTAATACACTCATTGCTAAGTTCTCAGTGATCTCTATTGCCAGGACACACATTTCAGTGTGAAATTTACAGAAATAACACTGCCTGCAAGGAACTTCCCTGTCTATACAAACGAGCATCCTCAAAATGCTGCACTAATTGGCTTAACTCTGATGTACCCTAAGTTTTACAAGTTATCTAGCATATTAAACACTGAATCCAATGCGTGGCATGGGAGAAGTACTCCATAAATACTGCTGTTATCATTTTTGTTGTTGTTATGCTACCAGACATATACTTTTGTGTATGTTCTTTGGGACTGAGAAATGTCATTCTCTCTCTCTCTTTTTGTTTTTTTTTTTTTGTGAAAAGTCTTGCTCTGTCACCAGGCTGGAGTGTAGTGGTGCAATCTCAGCTCACTGCAACCTCCACCTCCCGGGTTCAACTGATTCTTTTGCCTCAGCCTCCCGAGTAGCTGGGACTACAGGTGTGCGCCACCATGCCCAACTAATTTTAGTATTTTTAGTAGAGATGGGGTTTCACCATGTTGGCCAGGATAGCCTCCATCTCTTGACCTCATGATCTGCTTGCTTTGGCTTCCCAAAGTGCTGAGATTACAGGCATGAGCCACCAAGCCCGGCCAAATGTCATTCTTTGTTGAGTGGATCAGCAATGATCCTAGGCCATAGGGCAGCAGGTTCAGTGGTAAGAACTTGCTCATTCTCCAGCTGGCTGTTTTCTAAACTATCCTTAGGCTGAATGGTGTTGTGTGGTATTCCTCCGTTCCAAGACTCACAGCTGGTGGCTAGGTGGGGATGGGTGGTCCTGGTGCAGCTGGTGTGCCTGCTGGCATGCCTAGTGCTTGCTTGAACATTGGCATGAAGAAAACTTTCAAAAACTCTGGGGGCAAGTGCAGAGAGGACAGATCCAAACTGTAAGCCCAAGTTCCATGGTCAGTAAGTTCCACTCTTCAGTGTTGGGCAAATCATTTCAATTTCACGGCAGCTGTAACCTTGCGGGGCAGTAGAAGTTTGTCTTTTCCTCCCACTTGTCCTTCCCTCAGGATTTCCTCTCTCTCTTCACAGTGAACCTCCTACCAGGCATTCAGTGCACCTTTCAAATATGCTCTCAGGAAAGCAGACCCTGTCGGCAATTCATACTTCAGTGTGACACTGATCTGAGAGTCCCTTCCTAAGGTGCTGCTGTTGATTCTTATTATTTACAGTGGTGATGTCCTACAACGTTACCACAAACACTGAGTTAGGGAATATTTGCTCCCAGGAGAGATACAGCATGAGGTTCTCTCGAGTCTCTGCTCACAGCACTTTTACCAGCATATCTACACATAACCTTGTTTTATGTAAGTTTCAGCCTGAAGATACTTTTAAAAATATGTATTTCTTACAAACAAGTAGTTAAATGCAATGTTTTAAGTAATAAAACAGTATTTCAATCATGATAATGTGATCACAAATGTCTCTGGCTTTCAGCCTCACAACAGTGCTGTCTGTCCACTACACATTTTGTGGTTGGCTGTCGTCTCGTGAATCCACAGATTTTGTGCTTTTCATGTTTTCTGTCACTTCAACACGCATTATAGAGGTTACTTTAGCACTTCCCAGAGAGGACTCACACACAGTCTGCTGTGTTTCCTCCTCCTTTCCTGGATGCACTGCATTTTTGGCTGATTAATACTGAACTCACGGCCAACAGCACTATAACTCAGGCCTGAATGAACCTCATCCAACACAAGTACTTTCAGCCTTCCTGCATTTAGGAATGCCAGAGAGCACTTCAGCACCAGGCAGGAGGGCCCCCTCAAACAGCGAGGTCACCCACAGAAAGCACACAAATGCGAAAAACAGGCACCAAAGAGACCATGAAAAAGACGCTTGTTTATGGCACAGGAGCTGAAGCAGGAAGACAGAGGGTTGTCTTGTTCCACCTCAGCCGGGAGCACGAGTGTCCACAACTCAAATTCTGTTGCCACCCTGTGCATGTCTGAGAATGGCTTTGAAAGTGCTCAGGTTTTCAGAGTTACAAACCAATTTCAGTGAGTAGTCAATTTCACAATGAGGATATATAGTACTTGCATTTTAAGCTCTCTCACTGTGGAAGAAAATGTGCGTTCCCTATGGGAGGAATTTTCAGTGCCAGTGAATGGGTGGGAACAGTTTTGGGGATGAGACTTCTTCCTGGACCAGGATGCTACTTCTAGGGAGGCCCACTCAAACCATGACCTTTGGCTCCTGTTCCGGGACTCACAGTGGACTTGCAGGGACACTTGCCACCACTCCACTGGACACGAGACCCCACCTTCATATTGGGCACTGTTGAAACACACTTCTCTGTTCAGGGCTTTGAAAACCCCCTTCACGCTTTCTTCCTACCCCTATTCTGTAATGACTTTGAGATGGAAAAACATCTGTTGCCCTCAGAGGTGGCAATGAATACTTCCAAATAAGACAGAATAATATTTACATCTTCTGGTCTCATTCAGTCCTAATAGCTCTTAGGTAGCCTTCATGATCTCATTTACAGCTGAGAACTCTGTGACTCAGCAAGGTTAGGTAAATCACCCAAGGTTGCATGCTTATTAATTAAGAAGGAGGATCAGGACTTGAATTTGGGTCTGCCACCTCCAGTGGCCCTTAATCGAAGCAGACTAAAAGGCTGGCAGCCCCTATTTCCTCCAGTCCCAAGTCTCAGTCTTGGAGCTTACTGCTCTGATTTAAGGAAAGTGCGTGTGCACAGAACACACACACACACACGCACACACACCCAGTGTGCCCCAGACAAAGGCAGAGACAGGAGGGCTCCCAGGGCCAAGAGGAGAACTGGCTTCTGCTTCTGCTTCTGCCACACACAGACCTCAGATCACAGCAGTAGTCTGACTTCAACTTGCCAGAGATGAGAATATCCAACAGGGAGAAAAAGATGGGCTGCTCAGGTAGCCCAGAAACATTCGTAGTTCTGACTTCTACAGAAAGAAAGCGAGAAGAGGGAGAGAGCAAGAGATGGCTGAACCTGCTCTGAGGGAGAAGACTCTGGGCCACCTCACTTCTGTAGACATTTGGCAGGAAGAGTCTCAAGGGGAGGAGAACTCGAGGGACAGATCCATGTGTGCAGCGATGTTGAACTTGGTGCAGTGACTCCACTTGCCTCCCAATTGCTCACAACACTTTCCTGAGCGGAGCACCTGTTGTTTTCCTTGGAGAAGAAGAAACTGGCATATAATCGTCTGCAGGGGGCGCAGTGGAGTAAAAAGGGGAAACTTGACATAGGGTCTTTAGTTCATTGGAGGCCCAGATGGATATACAGAAGCAAGAACCTAGAACTAGGCCATGAAACCAAGTAAAAGCAGGGCTTGATGGCAGCGCACTGGGCCTGGAGGTGGGGGCGGCGGTAGATACTAGTTCTGTTTGTGGCCTCTAGTATCTTTGGAGCATCTTTCCTGTGTTTGGGGAATTTTCTACACTGTCTTGCCTCTTCAAGACAGACGCTACAGCTCACTCATCTGTCCTCTTGCACCTGTGCCACAGGCATAGTACCTAGTCTTCTCCACCCATCAGATCCAACTGTGTGAGACTCCAATCAGAAGAAGGCAATGGGAGGAGCAGGGGCTCGGTGGACTTAATCTTTAGTTGGGGAGGAGGAAGGGCACGTCAGTGCCTACGTGCTGTCAGCTGGATTGCGGTTTTGCCATTGCTCCAGCTGCTTCACTTCAGTGTAAACCCTCGGCCTCCCTGGAAATTCTATGAGCTACTTGACATCCTTTCATGGATTTATTTTCTGTTTAAATGAGGTGGAGTGAATTCGATGCTATACAAGTGAGAACTGACAAGTGGGGAGGCGGGGAAGCTGCTGTCGTTTCAGACTTGCTTGCTTGTTTGCACTGGTGGAAGAGCTGTGAGGCGGAGAGAGACGGGGCTGGTGAAACGTGGCACCAGATGCTGAAGGAAAAGGGATCAGTGCTGTGAGGGTCAGTTTGGGCAGCGCCGACGTTGTGGATGGATAATTCTTTGCTGGGAGGGGCTGTACTGTGCATTTGAGGGTGGTGAGTGGCATCCCTGGCATCTACCCACTAGATGCTGATAACACCCCATCTCCAAGTTGTGACAATAAAAAATGTCTCCAAACATTGCCACATGTCCCACATGATGCACTAGTTGATAACCTATTCAATCTAATCACTCTGGGCAAAGTTCCCTAGTGAGAAGATTCTAGAAGCACAATGTTGTTGACTTGTATTTGTAATTTGTGAATGTATGTATTTATGCTTGAGTTAACCTTAAATATATTAGATAGACACACAGAGACAGACAGACAGACACACACACACACACACACACACACACACACACACCACATTGCATAGCATATATTTGTGGTTTCTTAACCAAGTTGAAAGAGCCTTTAGAGGTGATATCTGAAGAAGCAGACAAATTACAAGTCAGGCCTTAGCACCCTGGGCCCTTTGGGCATTAAATACAGCAAGAACTTACTTATTTACTGCCTTCGCATGGAATAGCCATATTTACTTATTTACAAAGTGGTACAGAGGACGGACCAGCTGTTTGGCTGTGTTTGTGTCCAGTGGTCCCTGGGCATATTTCTTTAAGTGGTCCGCCTATCTTGATTCTCATCAGGAACACTGTGATTTTCTAGGTTTTAAACGGGTAGAAAGGGCCTGCAGTTAGTCTCCCTTTTAAGCGTGAGCACTCAATTAACTCATCTTGCATCTTCGGGAAACTCAGTTACAGCTAATAAGTGTATCGGGCTGTTGCTTTAGGGTTACATATTTCCTGTCTAGATTTTTTTTTTGACATTTTCAGATAAAAGTTCGCTCAGAAGGAGAGATTTATTGGTTTGCGTTGGCTGTCCCTTCCTTATCGCCTCTCTGTCCTAAATTGGAGCTAACTGCTGGCCAGCCACCCGCAGCAGCTTCTGCTGGGGGAAGAGACTGGTCCTTCCAGCCTCTTATTCCTACTTCTTCCCACATTCGGGCTTGAATGGAACATTTCCCAGAAACCAAAACCACTGCCTTTTGGGGTATTTATCCCATGATGGTGGGGACTCATTTCCCCGTGGTTATTTAATTTTTATTGTGCTATTCCTGGGGAGGCCAAAGACACAACAATTTGGAGAGACCAGAGATCGATGTGAGCACCCAGGGGCTAGCTGAGCAGGAGTCTGAAAGCAGCAGGTGGGACTGAGCTGTGAGAGCAGCTCAGTAGTCGCTAGTCTTTCCTCATCCTGAGCTTTGGCACCTCCCTCTAAGGGAACTGCCTCCCGCCATGCTGATATGCCCTCCAGACCTTCGGCCTCAGCTCACAGAACTGGCACGCTTTTGGTCACATAGACAAAATTTATGCCATCTGGAAACATAATAGTCACCCCTGAGACATCTTACTAATGGGTGTTTTCCTCTGGATTCTGGGGTCCTGACTGGCCTCTACTCTGGCTTGTGGCAATGCCCCTGTTGTCTTTGATGGGGACAAAACACTGCCGTCAGGAGGGACTAGGCTGAATTGTATTGAGCGATGTCTACCCGCTTGGAGGAAAATTCTCCTCTAGCCCAGAGAAGAGGTTCTTTTGGTAAATGATGTAAAATCCAATACTGAAATTTCACTGTTAAAAAAAAATGTGCCTTAATTATGCCTCTGCACACAAGATTTTTATCACAAGTCTCTGTCATCTGAGAAAAACAATTCTTGAGGTTTCTCAGTCAAGAGAAAGAGGCAGGGGAACAGAGAGAACTGTTCTACATATATAGTTAACTCTTTTATATAACTGTTTTACGTATATAGTTAACTCTTAATTATATAATTATATAAAAGAGTTAACTCTCTCTATATATCAGGAATTTTCACTACATTAGATTTCACACCAGTAGGACATGTCGTAAAAAATACTGTCTTTCTCTGCTATGTATTTTGACATTCTCTGTCTATGGAAAATGGTGGCTTGTAGCACACATAACAATGAAGATACGTGTTTCTGGGTAGTTCATGTCCATGATTCGTCTGGCAATAGTCTCCTCCTCATTATCAGTTTAGGTATGTGTATAGTGAGCGGCCGCTGCATGCCAGGATTTGTTTTGGGAGCTCTACGTGCATGATCGATGGTGTTCTCTGCAGCTCCTAGTGTGTCAGTATCAGTACCCCAGCTTTAGAGATGAGGAATTGAGGGCTTTGATAGAAAGAGGGCGCCTTGGAATATGCTCAGAGATGAAAGATACCGTCCTTGTCCTGGCGGAGCTCCGTATCTCCCCGACGATAACGTGAGAAAATCCTTGTTTAAAACCAAAGTGGAGGCATTGAGGCCAACTAATGGCAGTGTCCTCTATGTACAGACACTTCTGAGGCTGAGTCTTGATGCGCATGAGCCTTCTTTGGTTCCAGCAGTAAAGAGCTTCCTTTGTTACCAGGGCTATCCTGTAGGGCCAGATAAGAACGGCATTGAAGGTAATAGAGTTAGCTCATTGACGGCAGCCTTCTTGCCTAAAATAAGCTACTTGATTGCCTGCTCTTGCAACTGAATCTAGGTAGATAATGACTCCACACAGCCTACTGGAGAACACTCAGTGTTATCTGAATGCTCCTAAATTAGGATTGTCGCAAATTTTCAACCAAACACTGCCTTGCAAGGCTTTGAGAAGTTCAGTCTAGATAGATTCTCACTCTTTCTTCCTGAGACAGGAAGAAAATTTGCTGTTTGATAATTTGGCTGTAGGATAAAGCCCATTCCTAATTCATGAGTCTATAAAATATCTCTAACTCAAAAGATAACCTTAGCTCACTCTGCCCACCCTATTCCCAATATAATTACAAGTGGAAAGAGAAATTGTAAAATGCTTTCAATGGAAAATTTCGCTCCAGAGGGCTTGATATCTCAATAAGTGTGCTTGACACCCCCATAATTGTCCACGGGCAGCTGCTACTCTCCTGAAAGACAGATTGGTCTATCCCAGGCTGAAGCCTAGACACTGGGATTTGTGCACATCCACAGAGCAGCCCACATTCATTGCCCAGACTCGATGTCACTGTCAGGAGGGTCAAACCTTCACCCCAAGTGAGCATTCACCCACTTTCCTGCACCCTACTCTCTAAGGCAAACACTGTCTTTGCCATCCCTAATCATTGGCCTTGTTAGAGCCATAAGAAGCAGAACTGAGAAGGGAAACTTTTGATTTGTATCAAACATGGCCAAGCTTTGCCTGCCAGAGAGAAAACAAGACAGACTTTGAAGAAAAGGGAGTGTGGGCAGGAAGATGAAGACCGTGAGAGCCGGATTCTGGCGGGAGTTTTCGGTAGGCAGGTGGGAGAGGGGGATGAAGAGAGAAGCTTTGGTGCAGACATGGGATGTGAGAGAGAACAGGCGTAGAGCAATGGGAAAAGGGAATTCTGGTTGTGGCAGTGGGTTGTAAAATTGTGTTTGCTCAGGCTTCCTTCACGAAACACAGCAAAGCTTAGAATTAAATTACCTTTGATTTCTGGCCTCTGTTTACTCAAATGAGAAAGTGGGCAGAGCCTAGATAAGTTGTGTATTTGCTATTTACTGCTGCTTGTTGTCCAAAACCCAGCTTGGATGTGATCCCAGCAAAGCCTTCCCTGCGCTCTCCCTGGGAGTCCACTCTTGCCCACTCAGCAGCATGCGTCGCAGACATGCACTTTTACGCACGCTCACCTACGGCATTGTACTGTCTTACACATCTGCCTGCCTCCCAAGACTGTGAAATGCTTGTATTGTTCATCTTGATATCTCTGGTAACCATGACGATGCCTCGTGAGGGGTATTTGCCTAATAAAAGTGTCTTGGCATCAACGTAATGTGCATGCCTGATCGTGTTTTCCCTATAGGGACTTCTACATTCAGAGTAATACAGTTATATGGTAAGATTTGCTGTCATATGTTGGGTTACACGCGTGGGATCCACTTATCGTGATGAATGGTACAGGGGGGCATCTTTAGTCTGAGGTTTGGAGCAAGCCCTGAAGAGAAGCCCAGAGCCTCAAGTCCTGCCTGGCACATTTCAGATTCTTAGTAAATTCTTTTTGAATGAATGAATTGCTTTGGGTCTTAGCTTTCTCCACAATAAAAAGAGGGATAAGACCAGATTGTATCCGAGACTTCTTTTTGCTCCCACATTTTATGATTCTGCCTTAATTCCAATCACAGATCAACTCAGAAGGAATGGTACAACTGCTTATCATCAGAAAGACGGCTCTATTCATGAATGGACATTCTCTGCTGGGGTTTCTTTCTTTTTATTTTTTAACCTTTATTATTATTATATTTTGTTTACAAAAGTAATATATGCCTGAGGTACCCTTCACAGTTCGATGTATAATCATTCAGCTGTTTTCCTCTGCCCTCACCAATTCACAATAAATACTTGATTTTTTTTGCCATAGATTGTTTTTCAAAAAATCAATATATCCTGGACATCTTTCAAAGACAACTTTTGTTTTTTATGGAAAAAGACAGTGAAACTCTTTGGTGGCTCTTGTCAGTGGCTTCAGCTAAAAATGGAAATAATATTCCCTTCTTTCTGCCATGACTTTGGCCAGAAAATAGGTCTAGTTTTTGAGGGAGGGAGAGACCCTAACTGGAATTTTGTTTAAAATGCAGATCCTTATCTCACACCCCATGCAGTTCCTGGCAATGTCTTGGAAGTGCTGATCACTTTTAGGCCCTGAAATGCCGCCATTGGCCTCTTTCAGCTGCTGCCACATGAACAAACCTTTGGCACCCACAGGAAGTGCCATGAGGGGGCACCAGGGAGCCCGTGTTCTTAAGATTCATGTGTCCCCACTGCATGGGAGATGGAGCTCTCCCAGGGGCAGCCCCGGCAAGTAGCCTGAAGCGCCCTCCTCTCCGAGCCCCCAAATCTCCCTTCAGGAGCTGCTTGCTATGCAGCCAGCATGCACTCAACATAATATGCCTTACCTGCCAATGTGCTTTGAGGGATATTGTTAGCATTAAATTTGCCATTTACATTTTCATGTTTGACATAATTGAGGAATGAATGCTCTTATGAAAATTAAACTTGTGGTTCTCCTGGGCTGCTGTAACCCTGTTAAAATGTAATGTGATTTTTGATGCTTCTTCTTGAGGTTTTTTATTAAATAGAATATCAGGATGACTAATTCCCTGGACCTAAATGCAGGCTGGGAAGCAGCATTATTGATAGGGTTGTGTCCAAATGGTTCTCCGTGCTCAGCCTCTAATGGCTAATAATGCATTAGACTTGAGCCAGAAATACTTTGGGTTGTAGTGCTTATTGCCATTAGTGAAAACACCTGGATGCTCCATTCATCAAGGTTACATCCAACGGGGCCCATTTGTTTATTAGGCTGTCAGTAAACATCTTTATCTAGTCCCAGTTCAGCCACATTTGGCCACGCCTGAGAGGGCTCAAATCCAGCCTGGCGATCTCTTGTGGTTTCTCATTATTAGTTTTCTTGTTTTTTTTTTTTAACCCAGCAAAGCAAGCTAATGAAAAGTTAGGGGCGGCTTTATAAAGAACACATTTTACCTCGCATAATCTGTGGTGATGGTCAGCAAAGATCAGGAAGGCAGGCTCCTGGGCCAGCCCCCGGCGGCTCTTCTTTCAGCAGCTACCACACGGCCGCTCTGCCTCCCCCACCAGTGCCAGTGGTGGCCACTCAGATCCCTGCGTCCCTCCCCAAGCCATCTGCAGCCCAGCTCTGCAGCCCTCAGGATGTGCAGACACGCCCTGGAAAGGTTAGATCTCCCCTGGATGTTGCCTCCCACACAGCAGAATCAAATTCCTCTCCCCTTTGGTGGATAGAGAGCTTGCCATTTCCCTTCCACAGGCATTTCCTGACATACACACTCCGTCTCTTTAAGGGTGCCTTGTCTTTTGCTTAAAGCCATGTTTTTAAAAAAATTACGAAATACAAGAAATGTCCCTCATTAGGCAATTAGGCATAAGACATACATAAGACATAAATGTACAGCTTTTTTTTTTTTTTTTTTTTTTTTTGGGACAGAGTTTAGCTCTTGTCACCCAGGCTGGAGTGCAATGGCACCATCTCGGCTCACCCCAGCTTCCGCCTCCCGGGTTCAAGCGATTGTCCTGCCTCAGCCTCCTGAATAGCTGGGATTACAGGCATGTGCCACCATGCCCCACTAATTTTGTATTTTTAGTAGAGACGGGGCTTCTCCATGTTGGTCAGGCTGATCTCCCAACCTCAGGTGATCTGCCCACTTTCAGCCTCCCAAAGAGCTGAGATTACAGGCCTGGGCCACTGCTCCCAGCTATAAATGTACAGCTTAATAAATTTCAGTTATGTAAAAGAGCACCTGTGTAACCCCACCCAGGTTGAGATGGAGAACCTGCCAGTACCTGGGAGTCCTCCCCTAAAGCCCCATGGATCTTCTCTACTGCAGAAGTAGCTGCCTGGAAGCCTCAACTCCCAAATCATGTGACTCTCACAGGAGACTTGAATCTAGACCACCCAGGACTCACCACGAGATCCGTCCAACTTTCCCTTTCAGACACATCTTTGAGCTGACTCCTAGCCTTGGCTTTCGAGTGCGCTGCGCGATGGATGAGGGAGGGGACAGGCCACACCAATGGCACAAGTGGAGGCATCCAAAGTCTACCCAGTAGCAACAGCCTGAGTCTGCAGACCAAGAGCTCCCCCAAACTGTTCACATTCCTGGCGCCCACTGCCCTCCTGGGGCACTGGTGTTGTGGCCTGTATTCAAGCTCCGGGTTGCTGGGCAATTCTGATCTTAATGCAAACGTTTCTACATCCTGAAAGTTGTATTATGTATCTCCTGGATTAATGCAGGGAAGCCTGAGTTTGCATCAGTGAAAAATTAGTCAGACTGTGTTTCATAATTGCCACCCCAGAAGTGGTATAAAATGCCAGAGGTGGGTCACGTGTGGGCCTTCTAGAAAAGCCAGTGCCCCTGGCTTGGGAAATATTGATGCCATCTTGCTGTCTGTCAAAGCTGTCCAGTTGGTGGCCCTGTTACGGAGGTGTCCAAGCAGGGTGAGTGCCCTGGGGCCCTTCTCCGTTGCTCAAGAGGCTTCAAGTTCTCAAAGAAGCTGTGACTGTGCCGGGCTCAGTGCACAGGCAACTGAACTGTCAGATTCGCATTCACTGCAATAGCATTTGACAGTAACCCCAGAGAAGCAGAGTGTGGCTGACAAGGTGGCAGGTGGGGAAGGTGAGACATGCTTTCAGAGGAGGCGTGGCTTGCTCACAGCCTGTTCCTCATGGCAGCAGGGGCCTGCTTATTTTTTTTTTTTTTTGAGACGGAGTTTCGCTCTTGTTACCCAGGCTGGAGTGCAATGGCGCAATCCCGGCTCACCGCAACCTCCGCCTCCTGGGTTCAGGCAATTCTCCTGCCTCAGCCTCCTGAGTAGCTGGGATTACAGGCACGTGCCACCGTGCCCAGCTAACTTTTTGTATTTTTAGTGGAGACGGGGTTTCACCATGTTGACCAAGATGGTCTCGATCTCTTGACCTCGTGATCCACCCGCCTCGGCCTCCCAAAGTGCTGGGATTACAGGCGTGAGCCACTGCGCCCGGCCAGGTTAAACATTTTTACATATCACAGATTCTGACTCATTTTCTACTTTTAAGCTGACAAAAATAACTTTCCCTTAAGCCACATAAAACATTTTCCTTATGAGCTGAGACTAACCAAAATAAAACTCAAATCCTTTAATTTGTTTATTTTTTATTTTTTGAGAATGGGGTCTCACTATATTGCTGAGGAAGGCCTCAAACTCCTAGACCCAAGCCATCTTCCTGCCTCTGCCTCCCTAAGTGTTAGGATCCTTAAAAGTGGATATGTAACACAAAGGATCTCCTCAATGTCACCATTAACATACACTTTGCTTAATAACATTTCACTTATTTCTGCTTAAGGAAATACTTTTCATCCTCTTGGCCTTAGCGCCATTTTTTTTTTTTTTTTGGAAACCCCTGCACCATGAGAGCCAAGTGGAGGAAGAAATGAATGCGCAGGCTGAAGCTCAAAAGACGAAAGATGAGGCAGAGGTCCAAATAAACCACTAGCTTGTTGCACCATGGAGGCCACAGGAGCAGAAACATGGAATGCCAGACGCTGGGGATGCTGGTACAAGTTGTGGGACTGCATGCTACTGTCTAGAGCTTGTCTCAATGGATCTAGAACTTCATCACCATCTGATCGCTGATCACCTCTGAGACCCACCTTGCTCATAACCAAAACTTCCCATGTTGGTCCTTTGCCCTGGACCTGTGACATTCTGGACTATTTCTGTGTTTACTTGTGGCCGAGTGTAACAACCATAAAATAAATCACCTCTTCCACTGTCTCAGCTGAAAAAAAAAACACCTTTCATAGAACTACATTCATAAAATCTGAAAACGTTACATAAAACAGACAATCTCGGCCAGGCACCATGGCTCACATCTGCAATACCAGCACTTTGGGAGGCCAAGAAGGGTGGATCACAAGGTCAGGAGTTCAAGACCAGCCTGGCCAAGATGGTGAAACCCTGTCTCTACTAAAAATAAAAAAAAATTAGCTGTGCATGGTGGTGGGTGCCTGTAATCTCAGCTACTCGGAAGGCTGAGGCAAAGAATTGCATGAATCTGAGAGGTGGAGGTTATAGTGAGCCGAGATCGCGCCACTGCACTCCACCCTGGACAACAGAGCAAGACTCTGTTTGGAAAAAAAAAAAAAGACAATCTGTTACGCAAAATTTGAGGCAACTTTATTTTAGAAAGATCCTATGCCAATTTATACTAATCTTTATAAATTCTCATAAAGCGATCCAAGATGGCCGACCGATAACATCTCGGGATTGTAGCTCTCCGGGAAGGCACGGAGAACTAGAGGAAGCCACACTTTCAGACAAATTCTGGTCACTCAAGGAGCAGAAGATTCCCAGTGGAAGAGTACACGGGACGCCAGCCCGACTCTTGTGGACGGCGCAGCGGTTTCACCGGCACCTCGGCTCTCACGGACCAGAGTAACCAAGGCCGGCTCCCCCTTCAGACCGAGGTTTGGAGATGGCGCAGCGGTTTCACTGGCACCTCGCAGCTCACGGAGTAAACAAAGCTGGCTCCCCATTCTGACCGAGGTTTGGACTCGGCGAGGCAGCTCCCGGCCCAGAGTAAATGAGACAGATTCCCCTTCTGACCGAGGTTTGGAGCCCCGGGAAGGCAGAGTCACCTGCTATGGACACAAGAAGGAAGCCAGACAGGAGAATCCTGGGCAGAAAAGCACCATCAGTTTTAAGGCCGCTGTTCTGGCCCTGGGAACTAACAACTTGGACATCCACTCAAGAGACCTAATCTGAAAGTTGGTAATTTCAAAGTCGACAGGATAAATATACAATTACGGGAAGAAACCAGCATAAAAAAGCTGAGAATATTCAAAGTCAGAAAGCCTCTCCCTCTAAAGATGATCACAGTTCCACATCAACAATGGAACAAGGCTTGACGGAGAACGAGCGCCTCCCGGTGTTAGAATCACGCTTCAGGGAATGGATAATAACAAACTTCAGTGAGTTAAAAGAACATGTTGTAGCCTAACGTAAAGAAACTAGGAACTTTGAAAAAAGGTTTGATGAAATCCTATCAAGAATAGACAAATTAGAGAGGAGTATGAGTGAATTAACGGAAATGAAGAATACAATACAGGAACTCCGAGAAGCATGCACAGGTTTAAACACTCGAATTGTTCAAGCAGAAGAAGGGATATCAGGGGTCAAAGTCCAACTTAATGAAATAAAATGTGAAGAAAAGAGAAAAAAGGATAAAAAGGAATGAGCAAAGTCTCCAAGAAATGTGGGACTATGTGAAAAAACCAAATTTACGTTTGATAGGTGTACCTGAATGCGACAGAGAGAATGAATCCAAGCTGGAAAATACCCTTCAGGATATTATTCAGGAAAATTTTCCTAAACTAGCAAAGCAGGTCAAAATTCAACACCAAGTAATACAGAGAACACCACAAAGATATTCCTCAAGAAGAGCAACCCCAAGGCACATAATCATTAGATTCACCAGGGTTGAAATGAAGGAGAAAATACTAAGGGCAGCCAGAGAGAAAGGTCAGGTTA